>VUQH01038589.1:0-12632 GCA_015106775.1 Etroplus canarensis | reverse complement strand
ACAAGTGTGTGCATATACACACACACACACACACACACACACACACACACACACACACACACACACACACACACACACACACACACACACACACACACACACACACGCACGCACGCACCCAGAAGTACACATACATTCAAGCAAAATCAGGTAAGACAGAGGTGATAATGAGAGACATAAACAGCTTTCTCCCTAATAAAGCAGGCAGCAGCTGAGAGCTTAATGGACTTGACAAAAGGGGCAGCTGTCAGGTCTCATTGTCAGGGACAGCTCTGAGAATCTGACAAGGCGCCTCCATCTCTCTGCTTCTCCTGCTCATTCTATGATTCAAAAATAGGCAATAATTGCCCGAGCATCCAAGGTGACAAATCTGTCACTTCAAAGAGATATACAGATAAATGGGTGTAGGAGGGAAGACGGAGAAAGGGACAAAGGAGGATTAGAAAAAGAGAACAGAGGAAAGAGGGAGCCGATACGGAAAGACAAGCAGAATGAAGCAGCAGACATGCAGATAACTTTGAAAAAAATTTCAAGGGGACATACTAGTAACAGCTAGATAGGTGTTTGTCTGGATCTCTCCTGCTAGATTGCGGGCAAAGCACTGAAACATCCCTGTGTCATCTGGCAGAAGACCGTTGATCTGTAGACTGCCTCCTACCAACACCCTGTACCTGGGGATCTTCACCGGGCTGATGGGCACTGCATCTTTATACCACACTATCTCTGGCTGTGGTGTGCCTGCAGAGGGAGGAGAGGATTTACTTTTTTGTTCCTGGTCACTGTGACCCAGTAGTCCTTTTCATTCTTTATGCTTTTCTGTCTTTCACACATGCAAGAGCATAGAGAAAATCAAACACCACAAACCTCGAGCCTGACAGGGGATATCCACTACCTTCTCCATTTCTGCACTGATGTGACTTGGTGGCTCTTTTACAAAAAGAGGATATTCTGTTTTGAAGAAGGAAAAAGCCTAAGTAAATGCTCAATAAAAGCATTTAAAACAATTCCCCCAAAATATTTTATCTTCATCTTTCTCTGAAAAAGGAGCATTTGGATCATTCTCTAAAACAACATTAGCAATATTACTGACATATAAAATTTTAATGTAATCTCTGAAAATTATCTCAACATAGGGGGTTGGCAGCAGGTTAGCATTGCTGAGGCAATAGTTTGATCATTGAGGCTAAGCTGCTTTGTGCAGGGTTAAAATGTGTGTTGACGGATTGTTTACCAAGAACATGCAGGTAGGCCCCAGCAGTGACGGAGGGGACGCTGCTACTGCGAAGTGACGCCTCACACTCATAGTAGCCACTATCACTAACTGCAGGCAAGCTGATCACCAATCTACGGCCAAAATCTCGAATCCCTGTACTGACCACTGCCCCATCTTTCCTCCAAGTAATACTCATTTTGACAAGGGGCCTGAAGAAGAAAAAGATGAAAAGGAGAAAAAAAGAGCAAGAAATCAAGAGTATGGTTTTTAATATAGATTTATATTCTCTTTCAAGGTTACAGAGAACTGGGGGAGCAATGGGATACATCTGTCATTCTGATTAAGTCTTTGAATTGGAGATAATAGTCAGAATTCAGAACTTGGATTGTGCAAGATTGAAAGAACAGAGTGAAGCCTTGAATCAAAGGGAAGAATGGAAGAGAGGTACAAAATGAGATATTTGCAAAACACTTCTTATTATGTTCAAACAAAAGATTTCAAGATTCATTTAAATCACAAAATATCAAATGCGGAGGTGAGAGGTGGTGGTGTTTTGATAGTGTGTAAATGTGTTTCTGTGTGTATTCTCTTCGGAATCTGCACGTGTCTGTCTGAATATTTACCTTGCATTGGCAACACACTCCATGATAGCTTCGTTTCTCCCGACTGTTACACTAGTGTTTTTTGGGGGGATGATGATGGAGGGGGCAATGGGGTCTGCAGGCCCTCCCACATCTATCACACACAGAGAAATGCACAAAAGTGAAAGAAATCTTTAAATTGCATGCCAGTTTCTTTTTAAGCCTGTGCCTCTGCTTGATATAGCCAACTGAGCATGACTAGATCTTTACACAGAGACTGACAATTTGTCACTATCACAAGCAGGTAGCCAGCATGCTATCACCCAACTATTAACACCCCTGTCTTTACTTTAGATCTTCTTTCTAGTGCACACAGCATTTTTCTGAGCACGGTGTTAGCCCAGGTGTTAAGAAGCCATTATGTAACATAATTGAGACAAACACAAAAGGCGATTAAATGCAGCACCATCACTCACGGGTTTCACAGAGCCTCCAGCCAACCATCGATTCACTGCCCTCAATCAGTGATCTCTCTCTGAATCTGATCTCATTTTACCCCCACCTCCTCAGAGTACTGGTATGGGCCTGTGAACTTGTATGTGTCTGAGTGACTGGACATTTACAGTGTGTTGTTGGTGCATTGTGTTGATGTTTTATTGCGGATGCTCATGTGAGTCCATTTTCAGGGCTACCTAAGGTTAATAAGGTCTCCAATTAAGTTTTTATTATTATTGTTATTCTGCAACACCTAATTGCAAATCTCAACCTTTCCTGGCTCATTCCTGTAGAATCTCCAAAGTGTTGTGGCAATGCTTCCTCTACAAACACTTTCTAAAAATAGGAGTAGACCTCCTGTGGGTTTTTACTGCTGCTTGGTTCTACTCCCCATCTGATCACTGTATACAAGTTTCCAGCTCATCAGTTAGAAATTGATAAAAATAAATATTTTAAAAAATCAACATGCTAAATAATTCTTTATCTGCTTCTTTTTGCACAAAGTCCTTACTAAAATCAAACTAGAACAAATGCTCACAGAAGTTTGGGCACTCTATATATCATTGGTTACATTAAGTTGTGCACTTCCTAAAACACAGCATGGAAGGAAAAGGCAAATAAAACAAACATATTACTTACATTTTTATGGCACATATTCAACATTTCGAAATGTAAATGAACTCCAAAGTATACACAAATAAATAAACATTATCTTTATGGCAGCAAAGGGATTAAAAATCCAAAATGTCAATGATGTAGTGGCTCATCTGGCTCAAGATCCATTATATTTCATACTTTATTATAGTGTGTACTGAGTACACATTTCAATAAGAAAGTGATCATTTTTGATGTCAATAGCTGGCTGTATTGCACAAACTAATGAGACTTAAAATCCACTAAGAAGTCAAAGAGGATCACAAACAGTCATATCAAGGACAAATTTATCTTGTTCATCACCAAATGAAAGCATTTAAATTAAGGAGTATTATGTCTACATGATCAGTAGTAACCATGGCCATAAAATGCATGAAAATATGTGAACGCATCAGTATGTCATAGCACTGATCATATTACTGATGCTGACATAATAGTGATAGGAAGGTGCCAACCACACCTTCCTAATGTGGGAGTCAACCAATATGACCACATGCCCCATGATCATGACCAATAAGTTCATCATCATCACCATCTAACAAGATACAAGTAGTATGCAACATGTGTGGCAAAGTTATATTTCAAGCTATTACAATAGGTCTAATCATTTAAAAAAAGACCATCGAAAATCTGCCAACCAGATGGGAGGATAGGAACAGTGAATATTGAAAAAGCGACAGTGGAAATTTGAGAATTGACCTTCAAGTTTTCCAGTCGTAAAAAGAGTAATTTAAGCTGATGAGCTTGACAAACCAGGTTATTGTCCTATTATTGCCTTCCAGGACCAGATAACCTACACCAACACCACAGCCCTAACTCTCGACCAGCCGTAACCTATCTCAAGACATTATTATGCTATAAATAAATTTACTGATAGCATTTATCAATCAATGGCAGAGGGGCACATGCAAACAGTCCTTTCAGGAACAAATGCCAATAAAATGACAAATATGACATTGACCTTGAGCACAATCTGGGTGAAGACCCAGTAGATGATAACTGTGTGCAAGTTTCACTAAAATCTGATTATTACTCCTGGAGGAGAGGCAGTTTTTTTGAAATTATGGATGGCTAGTCATGGCATGAGCTCATCGGTCCTTCGGTCAGATAAGCTAAATTTTAAACTTCAGGAGAAAATAAAATTCATTGCTATGATTTTGGGCAGACAGAAAGCAGCAATTGTGTTTGAGATAAATGCTTAAATTTTTACTTATTTGCACATCCTTCTTCAAAAATACTTTGAAAGCAACAAATTATCGACTGATTAACACACATTCTGCGATGCTGCCGCTGTCTGAAGGCTTAGAATGATTAATTAAATCCTTTCATCAATGTGGTATAAGTACTATCTTGAGAGTATTGTTGACATTATTAATAATCAACATAATGAAGACCAGTCAATCTACGTACAATAGCTCCTTTTTAGCCATTAGAAGACAAAAATAAGAGAAAAAGAAAGAATTAATCATGGACTGATTTGCTTTAGTCCAAGAGCCTTGTGAGGGAAAATCTAAGACCCTTGGTTCTGCAGTTGTTGGCTAAAATATGAGATGACAGAATTTGGGCCTAATTATTGAGCAAGATTTTGTGTAAGGTTTGACTGGCGTGCATTTCAGTCAAGAAATAACTGTTAAAAGAGAATGAGAAGAAGAAAGAAACTGATGAAAAATAATCATTCAAACAACATTAATATTCATCTTGTACAAACGAGTTTTAGAGCAGCAAAGCACCAAGATCACATATAATTTATGATCGATTTATTAATTAGAACTCTTGATAAAGTCATGTCAAAGCTGCAGAAAAATGTGAGGATTGGCATTTTGTGTGAAGTACTCCTTTGTACAGAGTGGTTATCACACTTTAATGTCTATTTGAATTTTATGAAACGTTTTACAATCTGTGTAAACATACTAATTGAACAAATTTGCTTAATTAAGTAAAATGCTCACATATTTGGCTGAAAATGGAGCTTATGTTTGCCAACAACACAGCAAAAAATTTGAATCCATTTGACTTATCAAAGACCTCATTTAATTTTCCAATAGACATGACTGGTTCCTTGGCAGACAGTAATTAATGTATTGCAGTTCATAAGCTCCCAGTGTTGAGGATACCTCAAGTGTGTAATGCAAAAAGTAATGTAGTGACTTGCATAGCAAACTCTCACTACTAAAGCTACCATATTGTTTACATCTGTCTGCATCTAAACACAATTGTAAACCCAAGCTAACTGTAATGTACTTCACAATCTAAAGAACATTAAAAAGACAGAATGCCTGCCTACATAGAGCCTGTTTCCTTTTTGCTATAACACTCAGCTCTATCTCATTTGTATGCTCCCTCAGGAACACAGCGCTCCCTGTACTGCATATTTTTTTGTCTTTTATCCACAGAATTGCTACAATGAACAAATGCAATTGTAAAAAAAACTTATTAGCTTTCAGATGCAAACTACAACGGTGTTATCTGCAAGGTCAGACTGGGTGATATTCAGTGATATCTGATCCCCAAGGATTGCTGTATCATGTGTGTTGAGCACTGAATTACAAATGCTGCATTAAAGATATGATGAGCAGATGCTGGAGTGAGAAGGAAGCTGTTATAAGCTGTTAAAGTGTGCAGTCCCACATGCAAACAGATTTCAAATCTTTACATCATAGTTAAAATCTCTGTAAGATAAGTACTACAAATCCAATGATAACATTTATCAAGGTTTGTGTTATAATGTGGAAATATTGTCTATTTAGAACCAGATAAGTAGAAAAACATAATGACTGACTCCTTTGTTAACAGTAGGTGGGACAATAGCAAAGCTTCAGGTCCAGACAAACCTCAATGATTTGACTTGTAACCATGTTTTCATCACCAATGCCAAACTTTATTTGATAGGAAATCACACATGTGTGTTTTATAAGTGAGGCTGACCTTCTATTATGATTAGTATGATTGTGTGGGAGTGTGTATGTTTAATCATTCCCTGTTTGCTCTTCATCATTTTCATAAGTCCAGTTTTTGTGAGGAGCATTTAAACTTAAGGTCTACTTTATGGGCGTGTAGTTAGAGTTCTCCCTATAACACAACACATGACTGCAATTCACTGTTAAAGCCAGAGGTTGGAGGATGACCTGTAGGACAACAGGACATCTATTGTGGTGCAGGTAAGGGGTATAATTATATCTTTTGGACAGACAGATGGGGAAATGAAGAAAGGACCTGTCAGTAGAGGGCGCTACCTCTGTTTCTATTGTCTTTGGCTGAAAAACCTGTTGAACAGCCGCTGTGTCAAATAAAAATGTGTATTCAAGTGGTGAGCCAGAAGGAAAGAACCCATTTTTAAAACTGCATTTTCATCTGCAACAACCTGTTAATGCAATCAACTGATGACACAAACAATCTGCTGTGTCTTTCACTGTGTGGGCGAAGAAGTCTGTTGCCTAAATGTGTGTTTATGTACATGTGTGTGCATGTGTGAGTACTTACTCTGTACTGTGAGAGTGATTGGCTGACTGGTTTTGTTCTCCCCATTCTTATCATTAACTGCCTGGGCATAATAACGTCCTGCATCAGGGGCCACTGTGGACAAGATGACGAGCGTATTGTCCAAGGTGATGGCACTGAATAAGTATCCACGCACAAAAAAGACACACATTAGTTATAAGGTCACCACAACAGTGTATAATAAGTCCTGCAACAATCACCTCAGCCTTAGGCTAAAAAAGACACAACCTGTCTTTAGGTATAAATCTTCTGAACCAAATGAAGGCCACTGGTTTGGCCTCCAATTCAAAACTGTTTTGAGTAGCCAGTAAGACTGGAACATTTCAGTCCATTTAATTCCAACTGGTGCAAAACGTGTCCTCAAACAAACCCAAACCACAAACACATATACAACACAATAAGAAGCACATAGCCACACTCAAACCATTAAACCAGTGAGTAGTTGTTTCTCACAGTCAATAAAACTGAAGGGTAAACTGACACATGCATACACATACATATCACATAAATTACGCCTGAAAAGAAGCACACAACAACAATTTTATGAGCACTTCCATCTGCAATATACCACAGTGTATTTAAAAAAGAACTCAGAATATAACCTGCTTTTTTATAATGTTTTAGGAGTACTTCAGTAAAGGGTTCGCTGTCATTTTAATTGTTGTGTATCCCTGGGGTTGGTAAACAAACACACTGTAGGCCAGCCAGAGTTTTGTCAGTAGAAGCATTGCTTGGCTGGCTATTTGCTCTGTTGACTATTTATCTTAATACTTTTAATACAAATTAAACTTGGACATATTTGAGGTATATCTGAAAGATGTGAGTCATGGTCATGGTCTATCTTTTTGCAACCCATCTCAGTTAATAGATATAAAAAAATGTTTAACTGGTAAGTGGATGAAGCTTAGTAATAAATATAGCAGCCACTTGACTGATCTTTTGCACTTATAATTGATTTTTGAACCCCTCCATAGTAACTGCATTTGAAGAAATTGTGAAAATCTACAGAAAACACAAGAAAAAAAAAGGAATGTGTTAAAAGTAAAGCTTTTAATGTACTAGCAACTCACTTAAAATTAAAAATTAAAAGCTACCCCTTTCCAGTCCTCTCTGTGACTGCTGTATCCCAGCAGCCTCTTGAATGACTGAATGTTTGTTAGGCTGATGGTCTTGTGAAAATGAAAGCTGACGCTAAGCATGGGGCCAGATTAGGCTCATTGTATCTGCCAGCATCCACCTGATGGGTGTAGGATAAACAGACACACTCCTAGACAATTAGGAGCTGAGGCTCTCACAGAGTCAACAGACACTTAAAGAAATGCACAAACATTGATATACACACATGCACTTGTGAATATCAATGTGGCCTGACACGAAGTGAGCAAACAAGCAGTAAATGTAGAGTGTCCTGTCAGTGGCTCTCATTGTCAAGGAGCAAAGTTTCACTGCTTCACTTCTAATAAGAGCCAGCTCTAAACAACGACAAAACAGCAAGCTCTGAGATTGGTCGAACATTCATGGAATATTGCTTACTGCTTCTACTCTCTTTTTTACCCCAAGACTCAGAGAATACTTTTACCAGTCTATTCTTCGAGCAACAACATGCAATTCACAGTTAACCCAAAATTATGGACTGCCTAAATCTTTTTGCCTGGATAGCAAACATTAATCTCAGCTGATTACCTTTACAGTTTCTCTTTGGCTATCCACACATGCAGGAGTCCACCAAAAAAAGAGCTGCCACACACAGACTCACACTTGAAATTTAATGCACTCACATATACAGTTGCATGCTGAACTGTCACACAGATTCTTCCAAGATATCCACACATGCATATATACACACTCTTCCACACTAAAATCTAACCAGGGGTGAGTGCTGTCAGTCAAACATATCATCAATTGAGGCCTTTTGTCCAATTTTGTCTAATTGGTTCCTCTGCTGCCTGCTCTATCTCTAGCCTTCAATCATTCTGCCTGCAAAGTCAATAGGGCCAGTATAATAACCCACTTTATCACTGAGAGGCGATTCAATGATGAACACAAGGCCTGCGCCAACATTCGTTCATCAACTATTCTGCTCAACTTCACTCATGGTGTATGTGGGGGCTTGGAAAAAAAATCTGTGAGCGGTATTGAACTTCTTAGAGTTCTCTGAAGTGAAAGATATTCAACTTCAGCAGCTCTGCATTCACCAACTGCTCATATACGAGAGAGAACTTGCTAAGACAGGCACAGAAACACACAAGTGACATGCATCAATGCTTTGTCTAAATTAAAGAAATCAAGCTGGGCCGAGCATAGACTTACATACGACTGCTGGAGGGAATCTTGCGTCCATCTCTGAACCAGGTAATCTGGGGCCTGGGGAAACTGTGTATTCGTGGTGCATGTATTAGAGCACCCTCGCCCTGTGACACAGTTTGAGACCTCTCACTCTCCACAAAACCACCCATATCTAGGAGACATAAAAAGTAAGAGAAAGAAGGAGACATAAAAGAAAAAAAAATTACGCTCAAAAAGAAAATTCTTGAAATTCATTCCAGTGAAAAGGATGGAAACAAGCAACTGTCATTTTTATCATTAATATATGTGCCTTTTCAAAATCTAAGCTCCTTATATTAATGTGCCTCATTCCCGTACTGTGTATGACTGGTCTTTCACAAAAACAGTGTCCTGCCCCTAATCTGCCAGAATGAGGGATATATGGAAAGAATCCCGCACTTACAGGCAACCTGCACTTCTGTACTGCACTGCATTATAGCACCAACTCGGTTTCTCACAATGCAGCGGTAATGGCCAGCGTGTGATCGGTCCAGCGAGGGGATCAGGTATCTAATGGGTACACACAACACAACACCAATTACTCATCATCTGCATGACAGACAGCAGCATTTGTCATCTTGCCGCTATTATCACCCACACTCAAGATGCTAAATTAATTGACATGTTTCAGTGGGCACCTGAAACACTGCTTTAATGACATTCCAGTTTGCCACGAGACATAAATGCTCTAAAAAAGGTATTTAACAGAGCATCTCTGAAGTGTTATTTGCTGCTGATGTAATTCTGGACAGTAGATAGTAAACCAAAGAAAGAAGAATGAAATTTTAATGCAGAGATAGCTAAGGTCCTTACAGGCAGAACTCACAAAACCTGATTCCTAGATCTTCAGTAAGATAAAATAAGTCATACAAGCACTCATGAAATCATATGAGCACCAATCACATGTTTGGGGCACCCACAGCTCTGTCTCTCCCCTGATGAGCATTCATGTTAAATGGTGCGCGTGAAATACTAGCAAGATAACCTGAGAGCTTACTCCCCTTTAACTGGTTTGCTACAGCCACTTAGGAGTGTAGCTTCCACCCCAGCCTTGTTCCCCCTGCACTGCAATTCAGGGGGTAGGGGGTTGGGGGGTCTGATTAAATGGATTCCAGTTCTCCTCTTTGATCAGGGCTGGTGAAGAATAACAAGCAGAGGGTTGGCCTGCAAGGCAGACCAAGAGACTAAGCCACGTGAGAGCACAGCCAAATGCTTCGGAAAGACAGGGTGAGAAGAAAAAGAGGGAGAGAGGATATGTGAAAGAAGGAAGGTATAACAGACAGGAAAGAGATGGTGTTTTTGGTGTGTGTTTGCGTGAGTGGGGGGAGGTCATAGCAATCAGACACTACCGCCTTAGCGTGTCTGTCCACGTCTAGGAGTCTGGTCTGACTGTGAGTTGAGCTCAGAAAACGGGACTAAAATTGGACAGAAAGTGACTTTCACTGTGGTCTGCATCTGTCACCTGTGAACACACATGCAGGCATAATGCTACAAAGCATACTGTACAACTGGGCACACACATGCACACAGAAGACTTGTTAGTACAGGCTGAAGGTTTCTTTTGCCACACTCTGTGCTGTTCAAGTAAGTCAGCATTGTGTTTGGAGTCTCAAATATGTAATGTAAGGTGCGAAAAAGAACTAAAAAATAAATGAAACAACATATTACAGCTCACAGAACAAAGTAGCCCATTCACACTGCATAAGCTGATAAAAAAATGCATTGTTTGATTTTATTACACCAGTGATAGTTTCAGCAAACCACAAGAGGGAAGAGTAAAGAATATTTATCAGCTCACACCATCTCTGAATGTTGAATACTGTGTGAGATACAAATCGGAATAAATCTGACAATCCCTTGAACACAAGATGTTATGTTTCAAGGGAGATATGCAGCCAAATCAGTCTTGAATAAATCCATAGAAATTAGTCTGGGATATGAATAAAAATTAGCAATTGTGCTATTAGTTGCAATTAAATGCCTCTAAAATGTCCTCATGTAGTAAGATAATTACTTTTAAAAAATTGAAATAAAATTATCTCTGGCAAGCAAGGTTTCATGCCTCACCTGTATTCCAAGGAGAAACGTGTAAGCTCAGTAGCATTGTAGATCCATTTAAATTCCAGGGGCCAGCTGCCCTCAGCCATGCAAGTCAGCACTAGGCGGTTTCCCTCCAGGTGAACCTGGGTTTGAGGAGGCTCCATCTTAAAATAAGGTGGGACATCATCTACTAGAAGAAGAAGAAAAAAGAGAAAAAGAAAAAAAAATGAGTCATATAAAAAAGACAAAGGGAAAGAATAAGAAAGCTAGAAAGACACAAAGCAGCGAATGGAGGTAGTAAAAATGGCAGTGATTCAGTGATTCTGTAACCTCTGTGAGGCGACTCACAACACAATTTGAGCAATTCACAGAAAACGAGGACTCAGAACAAGCTATTTCCATTTTTCTTCTGCACTGATTGGGAACTTGAAGGTCAACAGAAAAGCTTGCCAAAAAACGCATGGAATAAGTTGTTACTGTGAAAGCAGCTTACTCCTTTATTTCAAATTGAAATGTGCTGGCAAAGAGGTAGAGGAGCAATTTGTACAGCAGAAGAAGTGTAAATGAACACTTCTATACCTCTACATCAGTAAAAGAGGATGGGGGGACAAGCAAGAAGAGAGAGATAGAGGGAAGAGGGAAGAAGGAATAGGCCAAAAGCAGATGGAGAAAAATACCGCAATAAAGCAAGTTAGATGTGGAGAGAGTGAGAAACTAGGAAGCAATAGGGGGTAGGGGTGATAGGGGCTACTTTAGAAAACACAAAGTTTCCTCGTCTTAAAACCCTTTCTCTGACAGGATGAGTTATGCTCTGTGCCTCCCTTCATTTATCTTTATAGTTCCCTAATGCAGCCAGATTATACAGGCCCCATCCGCAACACTGCACACAGCCAGCGCAGCCACAAAAAGACTTTAAGGTGATATGCAAGGTCCAGGGCTGAGCTTGGAGACAAAGTGCTTTCATTTGAGCTGATGAAAAAGGCATGATCAGACCTATTGATCTGTCTGCTTCAGAAGCCATGGGCGACACTGAGCTGATTGTGCCAGTGTTTGTGGCGGGCTAATTAAAGTCTGTATTAATAGTTGCAGTATGCCGCTGTGGCCTGCAGCACGCTTGGTTCTATGTCTACTAGCTGACTCACTCTCATGGCTGATTAGTAGAGCCACCCTTGTTCTCCACACCCATATACAAGTTCACATCCAAGATTTATGGCGGTAAATGCAGAAGATGGTGTGGCGGAACTGAGTGAATGTGAGGGCAGCCTTCACTGGGCAAGGAAAGGGATACAGCAAATTGAACCTGATTGAAACGGAAAATAAAAGAATGACTATGCACCTTTGTGTTGCACATCAGCAGGCATGCTAGCAGCGTAAATGCCATGAAAATATCTAACAAAACACACGTATATACACACTGTCAAACCCTATACTTAGCTGCTGCTTACTCCACTTTCTATCACAGAAAAAAAGTGGAACAATTTTTTTTTGTTGCTTTTTTCAGGGGGAAGGTTTGGTAACAGAAGTACTCCACTACCTGTATAATCTGTTTTTTTCTACCACCCTTGCATTAACTTTTCAAAAACAAACACTGTTAACCCTAACAGGCACTTGAAAATGATCTTTGTCTGAGCCCAAATGGAGAAGCTGTCCCTATTTTTCCACAGACACTAGCTGCTGAGTGGTGGCTTTGCTATAATTCCATCCACGAATGAATGCATTTGTACTTGACAGACACACACACACACACACACACACCTACACACACACACACACACACACACACACACACACACACACACACACACGCGCGCACAAAACCCCAAAAC
>VUQH01038587.1:0-14086 GCA_015106775.1 Etroplus canarensis | reverse complement strand
TCAGTGTACCACCAACTGCTCCCTTTTGTTCTCCCCAAGGGGTTGCCACAGCGGATTAATCCATATTGAGAAAACCTGTGTTTGCGAAGAGGCTGATAACCACTAGACTAATAACCAAAATTTGTGTTTGGGGCTTTAAGTCATGTTAAAACAGCCGATGCAAACAAAGCATGGGAATCCCTAACACATTTCACAACATTACATAATACTTTATCTCCTTCCAACTCTATCAGTGCAATGACTCTAAATATAGTAGAAAATATAGATCAAAATGTACGTATTTCTCTGCTGTCCCACTGTTGCACATATAAAGTAGATCCATATTGGAGAAAAGCTGTTTTATGGTTAAACAGATAACTTAGAAGATTTCTGAAAGCATTTTGCTGGTACTTTAAGTGAAGTTATATGCTTGCAGCTGAGTAAACACAGTACTGTTAAAAAAACAGATGTACATGATGAAGCAGTAGGCAATCTGACATGAAGGCACGAAAGAGCTTGATGGTTCACGCTCTCTGGAGCACCTCTCACCTGGAAAACTAATGATTATCGACTTCCCTCCAGCGAGCGTTGGGGACGTTCGCCTCAGGCCCTTGACCAGCTCCCCCAGCCTCCCCAACACACAGACACACACATAAGCTACAGAACTGCAGTTGACACCAGACACATGCAGCCTTAGAGGCAGAAGTCATCGGCCATTTAGCATCATTCTAACAGAAACTACGCACACACATATTGAGCGTAGCTGGACAGGGGTTAGCAAGGAGAGGAAGGAGGGTCAAATGATAGGCAGAGTGAGGTTTGTAGATGGGGGGTGTTGTCTGCATCTTTTTTTCTCATTCCAGTAGCAGCAGCTTTGCCTTGGGGGCTTCAGCCCTGCCACTCCCTGCTGGAGGAGAGAGGCTGTCACTACGAGTCTGTGTCACTCTGTGTGTCTTCCAGTGTGTTTATGTGAAAGTGCATTGCATGTGCGTACACATGTGTGCGTTCTTCGCTTTTCCATTTGTGTGTGTTTGTGTGTGTCACTCTAACTCTGTGTCAGCTGCTAAAAGCTGCCAAGCCACATTGTGTCCTCTCGCTCACTCTCTCTTTGCTAGTATGCTGTACCCACTGGTATTCCAGAAGGTGTATGATTATCCATTCTCATCAGTGATACACAGAAAACTCAGTAAAATCTCCAGTGGAACCTTCCCCCTGATAATTTTTTAAAAATAGCGCTTTCTTATATGTAATTAAAGATGTAAAAGGCCAGATTTGAACTCAAACTATGATCTTTTGCCAAGCAGTTTTATTTTTGTCTAGCCAGGTATCAAAACAACCTTTAGATGAAGTTTTAAGAGCCAATTGAGCCTACTAGTTAATGGAGGAGACCGCCTACTGGTGATGTCTATAGAAGTGATAAGCGATAACTGGGTGGGTGACATTCAAGACAGCCTTCAGTTTTTTTTCATCATCAGAGGATTAGCAAATCTGTTACAGACAGTTTGCCATGACACAACTGATCAGTGGTACCACTGTCAGGTGTTTGTTTTGTTTTGTTTTTTTGACACCTGGTGAAACAGGTGTCTGTAAGTGCACGAATCAAACAAATCAGTGACCACCCTCTCAAAAGCCCTCCAGTGGGTACCAAAGGGTACCTTTAACATACACTGTATATAGTCATGTGAAAATGGAAGTATTCACAGGACTCTGTGCACTCCTGTGAAAAATTAAATACACCATTGCTGCTCCTGTACCTCTATAAAAGCAGATATTTGACAGTTTGCTGGTCTTGATCATTCGGGTGTGAATGATAAAATTATGAACAAGTATGGCTTGCTTGGTTACCAAAAATAAGCCTCTTCTCTCGAGAAAAGAACATGGCACATCGGCTTAGGTTTGCAAAGTTGCTTCTGACCAACAAGACTTTTGGACGAATGTCCTGTGGACAGATGAGACCAAAGTGGAGTTGTTTGGTTATGATGCACAGCACCACATTCGGCGAAAACCAAACACAGACACATCATATCAATTGCCAGCTACAGTGGTGAAGGGGAGGTGATTTGGGCTTGTTTTGCAGCCACAGGACCTGGGTACTTTGCAGTCACTGAGATGAGTAAAGAATTCTAGATTTAAATGGAAAGCCTTCTGTCCCATATCTACAGCCTGGCCAAAACTGAGTAATGCAACAGGACAATATTTCCAAGCACAGCAGCAAATCTACAAAAGAATGACTGAAAAAGAAAAGAATCAAGGGTTGCAATGGCACACTCAAAGTCCAGACCTCAACCTGATTGAAATGCCATAGCAAGACCTTAAGAGAGCTGTGCGTAAACAAATGCCCACAAACCTCAACTATAGAAATGTTGTAAAGAAGAGTGAGCTAAAATTCCTCCACAATGACGTGAGATACAGTTAAAGTGATACAGAATATGATTACTTCAAGTTATTGCTGCTAAATGTGGTTCTACAAGCTACTGAATCATTGGGCCTTTGCAATCTCTATTTTTATGAGGGGCTGCTATAAATACTGGCTGTGGTTTTATCCCCACAGGTTATCTGATGGCTCACTTATTCACTGTACTTGCCACTGGGTTTAGTGGACTGTGACTAGACAATACATCAAAAAGGATTCTGTATGAAAATTGAACCTCGATACCACAATTAAAAAGATGTAGTAGATCTGCAAAGTCATTGAGAGGAATACATAACTCTACTTACGCGTATTGTCTGTCTGCAACATTTAGCTGACTTATAAAACACCTGACATCTCTACTTTAGGGGAAACCTCAAGATAGAGCTTTCCTGCCAATATCTACAAATGCAAACTTGTTTCATATAATTTAAAAAATGCAGACACATAATACCAACTTTTTATCCATTTTACCTTCCCTGTTTGCTGTTGGATGGATTTCTCATTTCTGCTGGCTGTGCATCAATTCAACCTCGCAAAGTACAACAGTGCCCATAAAAGGCCCATAAGACTAAACCTCAGGACTGTTCTCTTCACTTCCCTGAGGGTTTACTACTATATGCCACTATTTTGCAATCTTTGTTAATTGTTGTGTTTTTGTACCTTCCCACATTAAATCATGTTTAAAATGGGTGTGGTACAAGAATTCATTGGCTCTGCAGTTTGTGTGATCCCACTGCAAGATGTCGGTAGTGTCTCCTGAGTGTAAATGTTGTTTGTTAGGGGATTGTATGACTGCCAGTTTTTCAAAGCTCAAATCATCTCAGGGTAATCAGTATTTTTCACAATATTTAAAAATACTATAGGAGTTCTCCAATTTTAGTGTAAATATGTATGAAGATACCATTCATATCAGTCAACATACAGTACTGCCACTTCACTGATAAATAGTAGTATACACTAGTAAATAAAAATTGCATAAATTTGCTGATAGCTTTTTGGGACAAAATTAAATCACAAACTCAGACTCCATGGACTTATATGTGTTTATTTGGAGAATTTGTGAGTTGAAGACTTAAGAGAGCTGCTCCTCCATTTGGACAGCTTGAATTAAAAATATCACCAGACTGACAGACACTGGCCTGTTTTTATTGTCAGTAAAAGTATCAGTTGACTGATGTGAGGTTGCGGTTCTGTGTCTGCTGCCGTCTGTCTGGGATGTCTGGCTGGATACAGCACGTCAAAGCAGTGCGAGGAGGTTTCCCACAACTGACAGATGTGTTAAAGCCGAAACGGCCCTCGAAACCCAGCCTTGTCACCTCCGACACGCCGCTGTCAGTTTCCCCCTGACAAGCTCTGGAAGTGAAATGTCTCCAAAGAAAGCATCAGTGTCTTAAGCATTTTAAAATGTTTTTGTTGTTAAAGTAATTAAGAATTTTTCCTGAAATTTCAAGAACTCATTTGGTTTTCAGCAGGAAGAATAATATTGGAGATGTTGTGTTATCAAAGTACAAAATCATTTGAGTGATTTAATGACTGGTTAATTACCTCAGATATCCATGATATAATTTTAGATACTTGCAGATTTGACTTGAAGCCTTCATGAATCTTTGCAAATCCAAACAAACAAACAAAAAATCATCTGCAAGCTCTAAACATGTATAAACCAAACATCATTCTGTAAATCCTAGAGATCATTTCATTAGGAAAAATGCCTTCAGTCCAATAAATCAAAATCTACTGGAGGGTTTTAATGGAGTAGTGTTGTTTAAACATGCATCTTTATACACCAGCACTATCGCTTTAATGATAGAAGTGATGAGATGAGATACATCGTACATTTAATAAAGGACATGATGCCTCAAAGAATACTAATGTAGTATGCCAGATTTATTTCACATTATTCATTATTGTACTTCACCTATGATGCATTTCTATTCATGCACAAACTGTTATATGGATTTAACGGATGTTTACTGCACACGCATGAATGTGGGAGGAAAAACAACAGGGCAACAATCATAAATAAACAGTATGCTGTATCCTACATTTGGACTTTTGCTAATGTTTGCTGCATACATCAGTATGTATAGATAGGAGAA
Organism: Etroplus canarensis; assembly: GCA_015106775.1. Lineage (NCBI taxonomy): Eukaryota > Metazoa > Chordata > Actinopteri > Cichliformes > Cichlidae > Etroplus > Etroplus canarensis. The sequence goes on along the minus strand of VUQH01038587.1, from coordinate 9,595 downwards.
GCCTTTACAAAAATACAAATGCAAACTCATTGAATAGTTCTATACACATTTGTGTTTTTATTTGCATATTGCTATTAAAATAATTTTACATGTGTCTAAAAGACATTTGAAAGCATGGTGCTGCTACTGTACTAGATCTGTGTTATTCTATAGCTCTCCTGATTCGTTTTAATAATATTTTCTTTATTATTGTTTACTGGTCAGTCTTGTGCATGTCTTTGAGGCTTGAGAGAGTATGCTATCTAGTCGTCCTTACATTTAGATTGAAACACAATGTTAACCAAACTACATTTTATGAAAACATAATCAGGAAATGTTGATCATAGAGCCATGTGAAAAAGAAAGCACACCCTCTTTTAGTTCTAAGATTTAAAAAAAGAGATAACAAATCATCTGGTCCTTAGCAGGTCTTAAAATTAGGTGACTACAACTTCAGATTAATAACAGCACATGAAATATTAGACCATGTTATTATTTATTTAACAAAAACTCTGCCAAAATGCAGAGGCAGTGTGTGGAAAAAGTAAGCACACCTTTACTATGTCCATAGGAATTTAAAGGGTAAGAAGAAGTCAGATGCTGCTAATCAAATGTAGTTGATTAACTGATCATCAGCCAGTGTGACCATAAAAGCAGAAGTTTTGGCAGTTTGCTGGTCTGGAGCATTCAGGTGTGTGTTAACACAATGGTAAGGAGAAAAGACATCAGCATTGATTTCAGAGAAGCAATTGTTGCTGCCCATCAATCTGGGAGGGGTTATAAGGCCATTCCAAACAATGTGAAGTCCATCATTCAACAGTGAGAGAGATTATTCACAAGTAGAAAACATTCAAGACAGCTGTCAGTCATCTCAGGTGTGGGCATCCCAGCAAATTCACCCAAAGGTAAATTTTTCTGAGCATCAGAAAATTGCAAAAAAAAACAGAAGAGCTCCAGTTCAGAGTCTACAGGTGTCAGCATGTTAAATGTTAAAGTTTATGACAGCACAATTAGGAAAAAGACTGAATAATTATGGCTTGTTTGTCTAGCGTTGCTAGAAGAAAGCCGTATCTCTCTATAAAGAACATGACACATCGGCTTAGGCTTGGAAAGTTGGATCTGAACAAACCACAGGAATTCTGGAACAATGTCCTGAGGACAGACAAGATCAAAGTAGAGATGTTTGGCCATAGTGCACAGCCCCACATTTGGCAAAAACCAAACACATATCAATAAAAACACCTCATATCCTTTGTCAAATACAGTGGTGGAGGGGGGATGATTTGAGTTTGTTTTACAGCCACAGGACCTGGGCATCTTGCAGTCTTTCAGACGAGTAAAGAATTCTATAGATTCAAACTTGAGGACCAAACACAGCAGCAAATTTACAACAGAATGACTGAAAAAAAGAATCAAGATGTTGCAATGGCCCACTTACAGTAAAGTCCAGATCTCAGCCTAATTAAAATGCCATGGCAAAGCCTTATGAGAGCTGAGTGTAAACAAATGCCCACAAACCTGAATGAACTGAGGAAACGTTGTAAAGGAGAGTGGACTAAAATCATTCCACAATGATGTGAGGGATAGTTAAAGTCATACAGAATATGTTTACTTCTCTATACCACAGTATTCTGGAGTCAATTGTGAGGCCATCTGTCTGACAGCTACAGTTTAGACAGACTTGGGTCATGCAGTGGGACAATGATCCCAAGCACAGCAACAAATCTACAACAGAATGGCTGAAAAAGAAAAGAATCAAGGTGTTGCAATGGCCCAGTCAAAGTCCAGATCTCAACCCAATTCAAATGCTGTTGTGGCACCGTAAAAGAGCTGTACATAAACGAATGCCCGCAAACCTCAATGAACTAAAACAATGCTGTAAAGAAGATTCCTCCACAGCATTGTGAAAGACTAATGAAGTCATATAGAGAGGATTACTTCAAGTTATTGCTGCTAACGGTATACTATAAAAAAATCCAGATAATCACATTTTTAAGGTAAAATGTTCTAGCATGTCATTTTCCACCACAATTTCCAATCTTGTCAGGCAAAAGCCACTCCTAGTTTTTTATGTTTTGGCAGCAGTTGGATTGCAGTTGGATTGCAGCGTAGTGGTTTACACAATCTCCTTACAAACAAAAGGTCCCTTGTTCGATTCCAGGTGGGGACACAAGTCCCTCTCACCATGGAGGGCTGCGTCAGGAAGGGGATCCGGCGTAAAACCTCTGCCAAATTACCAATGCGGATTAATCCACTGTGGCCACCCAGGGGAGAGAATACAAATTAGCAGCCGAAGGTACTGGCAGCAGTTGGTTTGCAACCTTTTTCTAGTTTGCTCCACTCCAGAAGCAGAGAAATTGTAGTGAAAGAACGGTCACCATAAACCAACAGCATAAACCAAGTTTTATTTTCCCTACAAAACTCTTATTATATTTAACTGTTACTTGTTCATGGCCCAGGTGCAGTGGCTCTATGACCCACTGGACTGGTTTAAGGAAAGATTATTGATTTAATACAGAAACAGTCATTTGAATCATAAACAACATATTTATCGACATCTAATTAAAACCAACCCTGAATGCTGGTCTCAGAGTTCAGCACTATATAACAGCTATCCATCTTAACCACCACAGTGTCATTTTCTCACAAAAAATAACAGTTTTGTGCATGAGTTATGACATCTTCAGCCAAGATTTTTTACATGCCACTATATCAACAACACACGTGCATATTAAAGAAAAGTGTTTTTGAATAGCTGTCCACTGTAGTGACCACCATGCATGAAAGAGTTAAAATAAATAAAATATAATTTTGTGAACATAAACCAGGCAGCAGCTACAGTACATTCACCACCACAATATAGATGATACACTTTAATAACATAGTATTATTCATTTTATTGTAATTTTTATGACACGCTGATAAAAAAAATTCTGTTGAATTTACTGTAAAATACTGGCAGCTGTTGTTGCCAGAACATCATTGTAAAAAATATGGTGGCAATGTATAAGACATTATGGTATGCTTTTTTAGCAACTGTAAATTTCACAGTTTAGAAGTGTAATTTGTTTAACGTAGATTACCATCAGAAAAACATATAGCTTGTAAACTTGTTAACAGGTCAGCACAGAAGCAAAATAATCAAATCTGCTGGTAAAATCCAGATGCCTGGCAAAATATGATCATGGAAGAAAATTATTTTACAATATCACAGGTGTTCTGCATTTAATTTTGCATCATTCTCATCACTGATTTAAAATCAAACCAATGAGTAGATAGACAGAGAGAGGAAAGGGGATAAGAATAAAGGGATGTGTGGAAAGACAGGGCAGACTTTTAACTCTTTTAATTCTGCTGGAGGAAGCTGGTTAACCCTAAAGTGTTTTGCCCTGAGGACATCAATGAAAACTTAATCAACCCCACCTGGGACAGGCAACTTCATAACAATGACTGTGTGTGTGTGTGTGTGTGTGTGTGTGTGTGTGTGTGTGTGTGTGTGTGTGTGTGTGTGTGTGTGTGTGTGTGTGTGTGTGTGTTCAAAGTGCATGCATGGAAAGGCTGTGAACTGTGGTCAGTGAGGTGTGCAGGGTTATGTCTTATTGATGAGTGGCTGGCAGTGGATGGGTGGAGTCTGTGGTTTGGTGGCAGCACCACAGAAGGAGAAGAAGAAAAGAGCGGTTCAGGAGATGAAGGCATCCTGAAGACCATATGCACTCGTTCAGATCGGTTAGCATGCCCAAAGGCATGAGAGCTTTCATCTGAATATGCCAACTTTGTACTTCATGCAAAACCGCCACAGTAGCTGCAGGTCAGTGTGGTCTGTTCAGTGTGTGTGTGTGTGTCCTTAAACAATGTGTGTACCTACCAAGATCAATACATTCTGTGTCCAATGGTCTGCAGCTCATCAATAGCATTGATCACATGGTACCATATCTATTCTGTATGGTAATGTATTGAAGCTAATGAGACCACACGCAACACACACACGTACACAGCTCATCCCACCTGAGAGGTAATTTCTTTCTCTTGCTGAGAGGCACCAGAACAAAACATTCATTTATTATTCAGAAATATATTATTCATCTATTCAATTAGCTACTATTCTCCTCATCGAACCTAAAGAATCAATGTGGGCAATGGATATGATATGCACAGGCCGTCGTCTGACACACACACACGGAGAGGTCAGTTAGGCTGTGATTAGAATTCATAATGGAAACTCCAGCCTGGAGAAAAGTAACAGGCAAGCAGCAACAAACACAGATGTTCACGCACATCCACGTATACTATAGGCAAAACACACACAAGACATACAAAGGGAGGGGAAAGGCTGACTGCAAACTGATAAACAGTAATGATATTTCAGGGACACATGCAAGAGTGAGTTGATTCAATGTCATACTTGAGCTGATATTCCAGTAGAATTCCACAATTCTAATATTTAAAAAATGTTTGAAAATTACTAAATTTAACACTTCAGTAAGTATATAAACTGTACTAACACCTTGACCATATAATTCTGTTCTCTTTGGACTTCAAAAATGCATGTAAACCACTGGATACATCTCGTGCATTTAGAAGAAATATGCATATTAATTTTAGTGTAAAACTAGCTTTACATATAGATAAAAAGTGTCTGTTATCATTAAAAATTAATGATTAACATGGCGATTTCCTTAAGTCATTTGGTTTTTTCACAATGCATGTGAAAAAAAATGCACAGTTTCAAAATGCATTCTGTGATAGACCAGTGACCTGTCCAGAGTGTAACTCGCCTTTTAAAACTGTGACCACTTGAGCCTATCTTTGCATTTCAGGCAATGAATTTGTGACAAGTGCCTGAAAAGATTTCTCCCTTAATCTAACTCTTATCCTAGCCATTTTCATGTAACACCTTAAAATGACAAGCTAAAAATAGCCTGAGTGTGTGCCTTATGTGCAGTGCAACCCTTAAGCTATTCCATAGCTATTCTATGTTCAACCAAAATAAATAAATTATATTGTATGTTCAATTTTAGAACAATTATGCCCTTGAGCTAGATCAGGTTTGCATCAAGTTTCCATTTGTTTCTCAAGACTTATGATTAAGTTTCTTAACTTTGTAGATATTTAAGTCATGAGTAGTTCCAAGTTCCATGCTCTGGATGTGTTTCAACCCATGGTAATTCTTGTTTAATCGTTATTGTCTACTCATTTGTCATTACAAGTTAAGTCAATTCATTTCTAAGCATGTTTAAAACAACTAGTGTTGATCAAAGTGCTGTACAACTAATTGAAAATGAATAATACATTGAAAGCAATAAAAGCAACACCGCGCAGATACAACCATAGGAGTGAAAAGAAAAAATCCCCTGTCTTCCAGGTCATGACCTGCCTCTTTTTCTCTCTCTTGCCCCCTCCATCCCTCGGGTATGGGTTGAGCCAATTAATGATGTATTTTAGTCTTCAGGTGTGATGTAGTCTTCAGGGATTCTGGCTGGGTGGAGTCAAGGCTGCACACCTGCTTTCTATCTCCATTACCATCTTTTTTAAGCTCTGCAGTTCCCTCTAGACTCCGTGGGAACGTGGTTCTTATTAGTGCAGTAAGCCAGGCTTCATCAAGCCAAAGTTAAGTTATTTTATTCATTCCTCTCTAGATCTCCTAACACCTCTCTCCATTTTTCACTCAGGACTTCAAGCCACCCACCTGGACTGCCTGCCAGTGCCACCTGACCAACTCCCCATATGTCATTTCCAGGCTCTCTGACCCAGCTCACTCCCCTCTGGATCTCTGGATCATGCTCTGTCTTCCCTCTCCTGGACCAAATCCCCACCTCCAGTTCCCAAAATACTAACAGACTTTGCCCCACTAAGAACTGAACATTCTTGCATGTATCTTGTAAATACCACCAAACTGTCAATAAACTGAAAAACCAGTCATATAGTGTCTGTCCGCTCTTGAGTCCAAAACATCCCACTCTGACGAAAGTAAATGCTATCACTCAGTCTGACTGAAATGCAAAAGTATAAAAAATTAGTTTTCAAATGGATTTTGGAAATGTCCAGTGTTTGTGAGGTCCCAATGTGAAGGGGCACTGTTCCAAAGTTCAGGGTCGGTCAGCTGACCTCAGTGTATCTTTTGGGACTGTGCAGAGTTAAATAATCAGAAAAATAAGAAGGCACTAACCTGTTTAATGACTTAAAAACAAATAGCACATAAATGCACTAGAAAATGCACAAGGAGCCAGCGCAAAGAAGCCAAAGCAGGCGAAATATGGTCTCGCTTGCGTGTGCCTGTCAGGATTCGAGCCGCATTATATTTGGATAAGTTGCAGACAAGAAAGCTGAGACTGGCTGATGCCCAAATAAAAGCTATTACAATATCCAAGCTTGGACAAAATGAAGGTATGAATTACTTTCTCAAAGTCAGCGAAGGAGACAAAACATGAGAATGAACTATAACAAAAAGGAAATATATTTAAAAAACAAACAGCAACTAAAGTTGCATTATAAAACCTTCCGATAAGCGCTTCAGGTTAATAATAAGTTGCTGTTGTTTCCATTGTGAAGCAAAGGTACAGCAAATTATTATACAAACAGGTGAGACATTAAAAGAAAAGCCTGAACATCTGACCCCTTCATTTGTTATTCTGTGAGGGGCATCATGGTGGCGAGGTTTGAGTCCATTTGTCCACTTAGAGGAATGGATCACTGCAAATTATTACAAAATTTATCCAAGGATGAAACATTTCTATGATGGCAGTGGTCTCTTCCAAGATAACAGTAAATCTTTTGATGAAGATGAACAGGATGTGAATCATATGACTTTCATAATCACCAGATCTCAGCCCAACCGAACACCTGTTGGACACCAAACAAGGGAATATATTTCAGAAGAATGGTGCTCATCCCTCCAGCTAAGTGTCAATCACTTGGAGAATCAAGGCCAAGAACCACTCAAACTGTTCTGGCAGAATGTGTTGACCCAGCACCTTAATGACTCATGATTTAGTCTTGATTTGTTCAGCCATCTGTATGTGGTCAATAAATTATTCCAAAAATAAACCTATTACCCTCTAAAACCATTACATTTCAACGTACTGATGATTTTTGTGTGTCAGAGAGCAAACTTAATAACAGGACAGCATTCTAAAAACTTGCTGCTTTTAGTAAACTAGTTTAAAAACAAAACAAAAAAAACTCACATGGCTTTTTCACCGATAACTTTAGAGCAAAAGCTGTTTATCAAAGACACTCGCAATGACACTCTGACACTGACCTGTGTGTCAGTGTGTAACAGATGTCAGCCTCCGCATCACTTTCGGGATGAAGTCTTGACAAAACAGAGCCGTTTCCAATAGGAATTAGCCAGAGGTTATATCCTCATTCGTCACATTCACAAAAAGTAAAAGGCTCATCTATTTAATATTGTGCATTGCTTAGAGCCACCCACCATCAGACTCGATCATGTGGGGAAGATAAAGAAAGAGAGATAGAGAGTGACAGACAGAAAGAAAGCAACTAGAGCTAGTAAGGGAGTAAAGAGACAAAGTGGGAGTGTGTATGTGTGTGAATGCATGATGGCAAGTGAGCTTCAGATAGAGACATTGGGCCATTTTTTTGTCCCTCCTCGGAGGGGATAATTATCTTTTGCATATTCATATATGCAAACATGACATGAATAATTTCCCTCTCCACCTTCCTCTCCCACTCTCCAAAGGTTAGCTCATTAATTACAGCCCGACAATTAGCAGGAAGTATTTTTTATAATTAATTATTTGCTGTTTCTTTGGTGCCAGCGTTCATGCATAACTTACAGCAGGGTCAGAGCCCAGGACAGCTGCTGAGCGGGCGTCAATGTTAATGCTATACTATATGTTTGTGGGGTGTATGTCTCTGCAAGGATATGGAGTGAAAAGATTTCAAAATAAAAGGGCATCAGGATATGCACCTTCTAGGCAAAACCACACACACTCACAGAAATACAAGCAAATCAAACGCACATGTCAGGACAAAAACATGCACACAGACTAAACGCGTTCTCTCTCTCTCCCTTACATACACATGCGCATGTGCACACAGACACGCACACAGTGGTCTCAGTGTTGGTTGTTGCCTGTGGGCCTGTGGTCTTTGAACTGCCTCTCAGACTCCAGTCTGTCCAAATTCACTATGAGAGATCCAGCTCTCTGCCTGCCTAAACTACTGCAAGTCAAACACACACACACACAAAGAAGAAACACACGCACACACATAGGCCAAAGACTGACAGAAAACCACGTGGATGTGTTACACACACATACACACAGATAGATAGAAACACACAGATCACTGCATCTTAGCTTCTGTAGAAGTTCTTGGAAAGTTAGTCTTGATTTCTACCTGGAGTCAAACACACAAAATTCTCACCTAAAACTTTGAACAAGAAATGATTAACCGGAGAATCAGAATACTTTATTAACTATGGGGATCATGTAACAACCAAATATTTACCCAGGGTAAATGAGATTTACAGTGGGAAACAAACTGATCTGCAGAATTCAGACATACTGCATTTTAACGGAAATAACGAGGTGCCAGCCCTAGTCTGTTTAGGACCATTCAGCCTGCTAGCAGCAATCAGCAGATATCATGTGTAAAAGCATAGTGAGTCCAGCATTGTGTTGATTTTTGGTTTGTTAATGTTTTCACAGAGATGATCTATTTTAAAGCATTGATTGTTGTATCTTTTTTCCTCATAGTTTTGGACAGATGCAGACTTCTTGATTTAGCTTTTGATCTGTCAGACTAGAAAGGAACAGCTCTGTTTTGAAGTATTTAAAACACATTCAATTTGAACCTGTGTGTTATCGTTTCATGACTTGGAGACCTATTGGATACTTTTGGGTTGGGTAATGGCTGCAGCTAGTACACTATATGGACAAAAGTATTAGGCCACAACTCTTAATCAAGTGTTTTGTTAAGTCCTGTTGCCAGTGGTGTATAAAATCATACACCTAGCCATGAAGTCAGTTTCTGATGGCACAAAGTTCTGCCCATAGGGTCATTCTAAAGAGCTCACTGAATTTGAGCGTGGTACTATAACAGGATGCAACCCAGCCACAGGTGCCCACAAGCCTAGTACCGGTCCCAAGCCCGGGTAAATGGGAAGGGTTGTGTCAGGAAGGGCATCCGGTGTAAAATTTTTGCCAAATCAAATATGCGGATTCATAACACGACTTCCATACTGGATCGGTCGCGACCCGGGTTAACAACGACCGCCTCCGGTGCCGTTAGCCAACAGGGTGACGGTGGAAACTATGCTACTGTTGACCGAAGACCAAGGAGGGGGAGAGGGGGAAAGCATGTTAGGAGGCAGAGAGAGAGAAGGAAAAGTAGGAGGGTGGAGGTGAGAGTAGGGACTTTAAATGTACGGACTATGACTAGTAAAGCAAGAAATTTAGCTAATATGATGGAGAGAAGGAACGTAGATATATTGCGTGTGCAAGAAACCAGGTGGAGGGGAAGCAAGGCCAGGAACATCGGAGGTGGATTCAAACTGTTCTACTATGGTGTAGGTAGGAAGAGAAATGGAGTAGGGGTCATCTTGAAGGAAGAGTATGTGAAGAGTGTTCTGGAGGTGAAGAGAGTGTCAGAC
>VUQH01038584.1:27111-37796 GCA_015106775.1 Etroplus canarensis | reverse complement strand
AAACAATCTGGTTAAAAAGTCCACTGCCCTCTCTCCTAGACATCTCCATACCTCCACAGGTATGTCATCAGGACCAACTGCCTTTCCACTCTTCATCCTCTTCATTGCTGCCCTCATTTCCTTCTTACTAATACTCTGCACTTCCTTATTCACCATCTTCCCTCTCTCTGCCCTCCCCTCTCTCTCATTTTCCTCATCCATCAGCTCCTCAAAGTACTCTTTCCATCTTCTCAACACACTCTCTTCACTCATTGTTATGGCCCTTGCCTTATTTTGGATCATGGTGGCTGGATTTTGTTCCATGTGTGTATTCTGTGTCTTTAAGTCTCTGCAGGTCCTTCCTGGTTGGAGGGCTGGCAGCTGCTGATTGGGCCCATCATCAAGTGGCTGCCTTTAAAAACCCTCTCCAGCAGCATTTCCCCTGGGCAGCAACTGGCATCAGCATTTCGTGGCAGCAGCATTCTCGGGAGCAGCACCTAGCAGCGGCAGTAGACCCGCCCCTTGCCTCCAAACCATCAATAATAGACTCTCACATGTGACGCTAGAGAATCATCAAGTTTCCTTGTACACAGGCCCTGAAGCAGAAGGGGTGAACTGCCTTGTTTTTTTTCTGTACCATTTTTCTCTTGTTTATTCAATTAGGGAGTTAGGGGTAGCATTTGTCTTTTGTTTGGTTCTTTTCACTCAGGGTTTAGGTAGCACCTCCCTACTTGGAATAGCTTGTTTTGTTTGTTATTTTGGTTTTCTTCACCCCGGAGCTAAAGCTCCCAGCGGCAGCAATAAAATCATCTTCTCCTGGAAATTCGCTTCTGGTTATGGTTCTGGGACCGGGGTGGGGTTACCTTCCTTCACCCTTGTATTGCGTTCCTGCACCCCTAGACCGGGACATAACATGCTCTTCTGCAGACCTTGGTTGTAATGAATGATTATTTGACTTACTGTTGCCTAACCCTAGAGATGGTTTTGTGGGAAAATCCCAGTAGATCAGCAGTTTCTGAAATACTCTGAAATGCCCGTCTGGCACCAACAACCATACCACATTCAGAGTCACTTAACTCACCTTTCTTCCATATTCCGATGCTTTATTTGAATTTCAGCAGATCATTTTGACCATGTCTTCTTACTGAAATGCATCTAGTTGCTGCCAAGTGATTGGCTGATTAGATATTTGTGCCAGCCAGCAGTTGAACAGGTATACCTAATAAGGTGGCCAGTGAGTGTATATAGATGATGAAGACAGGAGGTGAGACTCCTGACTGGTTTTGGGAGTTGGCTGCATTTGTGTGAATCTAAGCTTACATTTGCAGGGGTAATTACTTTGGGTTTCCTCAGATGTTATACTTATTGCAGCCTTCCTATTTACAAGGCTTTACCAGGACCCCCAGGGCAAGATTAGGAACTCCTGGACTACATTGCAGTTTTTAAGTGGAAACTGGTAAAAAGTGACAGTTGTCAAGAACATTTATGAGCTTATGCTCTGAATGCTGAAGAGAGTCATAAGGTGTTAGGACATTAGTAGGAGATTCATGTGAGTGTGATTATGGTGCAGTATTTCTTGGCTGTTGTATTGCTGATTAGAGATGAACCTGCTGTAAGCCTGGGAATTAACTTGAAAAGCTTAGACTTCTAATAGCTAAATCCCACAGTGATGGTCTTGTTAATAGACTGGACGTCATGTGCAGTGACAGTAAAAGAAAAGGTTATGTAGGGAGCTGGTAAGTGTGGTCCAAGAAGAGCAAATTGATTTGATCTGGGAAGATGTGTGCTGCAACTGTTTCATCACATTACCACTGCTTTAGTTGGAGTAGAGGAGGTGGAGGCTTGTTTTGGTTTTATAATATATCAAATAGAAGACTTTTGAGTTGTTCACCAATATTGGAGGACATTAAACTGTACTTTAGGAAAATATGTCATTTTTCACAATACTCAGATATTTATAAGGCCAGATAATCAAGAAAGCAATTGAGAGATGAATAAGTAATTATGATAATATTTGCTTACAGTGGTGTTTGGAAAGGTTGATTACAATTTTGTACACACGACACAAAATATACCATGGTGAAAGATAAAAATAAGAATGCATTGATTCCTTGGGATTTTAAATTAGAAGCAGCTACTTCTGCATAACGCCTTTTTACTGGACACCCACTGCACAATGGATATTAGACTGTATACTCTGCAGAGGCCCACATGTTGTGACAGGAATAGAAAACTCCACTGACTCAGAAGTGGTATAAAATGGGAACCAGAGTTGCTCAGCACCCACTCACCATTTACTGTGAGGATATGACGAACTGCCAGGGGTCAGATATAATGGTTTTGACTTCTATTCAGATTTACTGCCAGGAGAAAATGCTTCTATGAGTTCATTCCCACACCCTCTGACAATAATATAGCTCTCAAATGATTTTCATCTCAGCAGTACTACAATAAAAACAGAGGCCTACACTAATAGCTTTATTATCACCCAGTCTGCATTGCAAAAGGTTATGTAACCTAGAGCTTGTGAGAAATATATTCACGCTAAAGGAGATATTTGGGTTGAATGGGTCTGGTCGTGTTAGTCTCAGTTTGTGTCTGTCATGCCTTGAGGGCTACAGCAATTATTGGCAATTATTTTCTCAGTTTTTTAACTTGTCTGCAAAATATCAAAAGGATTTTTTCAAGTACTAGATCTATTCAAATCACTAGCTTTATTTCACCATCAGTCCCAAATCAAAAAATATTCAGTTTAATCCCAAACGTTTTGGTGAAGCCTCAACCAGAAAATATCTGGTATCTTTGCATAAAAAATGATTGAAAAACTCAATAATTAAAAAAATGTCAAGATTAATAATTAAGAATCTAAAAGTTCAACCCTAAACAAGGTAGGTAAAGGTTAAAAAAATAGTTATAGTGTGTATTATGAAGCAAGTTCCCCCTACCCCTAATCTTTTTGTTTTCTGGTTTCACTAAGCCTAACAACTGCAACCAACAGATCACACTGCAGTGGTTAAAAGCTCTGCATTTAGCACCATATGTAAAAGCGGCAGTGCTGGCTCTGGATCACAAACACAAGAAGATATAACAGATAAGCTAAACCGATATGAGCAATTTGAACAAATAATACAGCTGCTGCAGCCAAAGCCAAAAAGTAAATCTGGCAAATAAACTGCTGACTTAGTGAATGTGTAATTTGGAAGACTTAAATATTCAATATCACCACCCAATCATTAAGGCGCTGTAACAGGGCAGCCTTTTGCGGCTGGATTTACAGTGAGGAAGACCAAGACAAGGTATGGTGGAAGCAAGAGGCATTTATTTGCCCACAACATTCTCAGGTTATAACAGTCACCATCACAATCTCTGTCTGCACTGTCACAGTCCTCACTCCTAGTCACCCCTGTCTAATGACAACTGGCAGCCACAATACTCTCAGCTGTTAAGGACTAAACCATTATTTGACTATCAGGTGAGTTGTCAAATTCTAATCCTCCGCCACATTTTACAATATACCATTTTCTTAAATAAATATACACATACATTTTATCCTTTTTATATAAATAAATATTTTATATTTTATCCTTACATTTTAACCATTATAATAAAAACACCAAAAAACCCATTGCACAGAGCTTCCCCACACTCCCTTAACTCATGACCTCTCCCGGAACCTTTAAAATGGTGTCTGGACCCCAGGCGAAACATTTGCCCAAACACCCTGGAGAGGATGCAGAAAAGACAGGTGAGTAATCATATCTTCCACAGCCACTTCTTTGCACCACCTTTATCCCTAGACTTTACACACACATTTGCCTAAGTTTTCCTTATTGGTAAACCTCACTTGCTCCCAGTAACAATTCTTTTCTCCTCACAGACAATCACCACATTTCTTGATGAGGAACAGCTGTGCCGGACCTGGAACAAAAGGCTACCTACTAATCATTAAAATGCTCAATGAATATTCAATAAATAATTAAACCTCTCATGTGCAAACGTTATTGATGTGCAAATTTATGCTTAAAGTGCAATGCCAAATAAAGTGCTAGTTAAAGTGCTTTTAATAAAGTGAAAAGGTGCTTTTAAAGTGCTGTACAAGTTACAATACAAATCATACTAGGTAAGGGAGTCCTCTTCCTTACAGGCACTAGTAGGTATGACTGTAATTACAAGTGTGTATGCAATACACTAAAATTGCAGTAGGCAAAAATCTAGAAAAAGTCAAAAGAGAAACTGTCAGAAGTTGACAATAAATGTCCCACAGCTCTTTAATCTTTGTTCTCAGCCCCTTGCATCAGATGAGCATGGGTTTATACGTGCTCAAAAATAAACCAGTGAGGAAGAAGTCCCCCACTACTTCATTGTACCACGACATTATTCTTCTGATACATTTTTGCTTTTTATACCTCACCTGAAAACAGTGAAAGATTTTTGTGGATTTTTCATCCAGTGTTGCAAAAAAGCAAGTTGCTTTTCCCAGCATCAATGTGTTGCTGAACCTGTAAGTGGGATTCCTTGCACATCTTACACATTTTAAATAGTCAAAAATGTAAAGCTTTAGTATTTAAATCAATATCTTTTTATTATGTTTCCTGTTTTACCCCATTATCCATATACTTAGCTCCATATTTTTTGGGGCAGTGACACATTTTTGTATTTTACCTCTGTACACCACCATGGTGGATGTTACATCAAACAGTCAGTGTGACTGAAGTTCAGACTTTCAGCTTTAATCCAGCAGGTTTGACAAAAGAACTGAATCACAGTCATACACAGTAAACCATTTTCAGAGGCTCAAAAGTAATAAGACAAACTAACAGAATTTTAAATACAAGGAGGGTCTTTAATCAGAATAATACTTGGATGAAATCTTTTGCAGTTAGTGACTGTCTGAAGTCTAGAACCCATGGACATCACCAAATGCTGTATTTCCTCCCCTTAGATGCTCTGCCAGGATTTTACTGTAGCTGCCTTCAGCTGCTGCTTTTTGTGGGTCTCTGTGTCTTCAGTTTTGTCTTGAGTAACTGAAAGATGCTCTATTGGGTTGGGTTTCAGTGACTTTGCCTTGAGAAGCTCTTGGGTTACTTTTGCAACACGCTTTGGGTCATTATCCATTTGCACTGTGGCGTTCCATCCAATCCGTTTTGTAGCATTTAGCTGAATTTGAGCAGAGCCCTGTACACTTCAGAGATCATACTGCTTCTTCTATCAGCAGTCACATCATCAGTAAACACTAGTGATCTGGTTGCATACATGCCCATACCATATCATTGCCTCCACTATGTGTGATAGATGATGTGGTATGTTTTGATTCGTGAGCTGTTCCTTTCTTTGTCTATACTTTTCTCTTCCCGTCATTCTGGTACAAGTTCATCTTGGTTACATATGTTCAAAGAATTTTTTCCAGAACTTTTTTCTGGCAAAGTCTAATTTGTCCTTCCTGTTCTCCAGTGTAACTAGTACTTCGCACCTTGTTTTACCACTATATTTACATACATGAAGGCTTCTCTTCATTGTAGACTTTAACAACGTTGCACCTACCTCATTGAGAGTGTTTTTGACTTGTCTAGATGTTGTGAAGTTGTTTTTCTTAACCAAGTAAATAATTCTGCAATCTTCCACTTCAGTTGTATTCCATGGCTTTCTAGGCCTTTTGATGCTGCTGAGCTGGCCAATGCATTCCTTCTTTTTAAGAATCTGCAACATTGTCATTTTGGTCACTCCTAAAGTTTTTAGGTCTTTTTTTCAATCTAATGATGTCCTCCTTCATTTATATGGAAATCTCTTTGAACCTCATACTGACAGTTTCAGTGACCAGCTCCCAAACGGAAGTTAGACAATCAGCGCCAGATCTTTTACTTGTTTAGTTTGTAATGGAAAAAGGAGGGAACAGGCTTCAACTGGCATTCTCAGTCAGGCATTCTTCCATTATTGCTGAGCATCTGAAAATGGTGGACTGTAAAAATATGGCTGTAATTAATGTAATTCTTTTTGAGTGGAAACTGACAATCTGCATTTTAATCAGATTTAGGATATTTGGTTGAAAACCTACCATTGTGCTGTACAGAGGCAAAATTGCAGAAAATATCTCACTGTCCCAAAATGTATGTACCTTACTGTATGTACATGTATGCAAGACTCTCCAGTTCTCATGAACACACTAAGAAAATTTCCTCAGATTTAGCACAAATGTTCATTTGAAGTCAAGACTAAGCTAATTATGCTTTCAGTGTAGCCTAAAGTCAAACTGTATTAAATATATTCCTTCTCCCGCTTTACAGTATACATTCACAGATTTGAGCTATGTAAATTGTCCAGGTTAGGCTGCTCATACTGATTGAATGTGTATTGTCAACAAATAAAGGAGTAAGTGAAAATGCAAAGGAGGCAATTATAGTATCTGTCCTCATCCCACCTCCCATCTCTCTCTCTCTCTCTCTCTCTCTCTATATATATATATATATATATATATATATTAAAAGCATTCTTTTATAAAATCTTTTATAGTCATTTTGTGAAAATGAGAAAATCCATAACTACTTTGGCTTTCTATTACCCAGGTGATGAAAGGACTTTCTTGATGTTCACTGTCTGCCAAGTAATCCCCTAATTACGCTGTACTATTTGACCACAGCTGACAATAATAGCTATCTTACAAAATCTATTTAGAATATGATAGTGTGTGGTTCAAATATGACTGTTTGTGTTTAACCGAAGGGTCACGTGTGTTAACGTAGGGCCATCATTGATATTCATCACTGACATTTATTTTGTGTTTATTCCTACCCTTTTGGTTTATTATTTAAGAAACGCTGGTTTACGGAGGAAAACTAAATCTATTGTCAACTCATGACTTCATAAAGGTCAGAAAAGATTCAGGTGTATATTATATCAATTGCATTTCTGATGAAAGCTCAAGCACTGCGTGTCTCATTAAACTTCTTGAAAATACCCAGGATTTGAATGTCAATACGTCAGTATTTTTTTCTGTTATTTTACTGCATGTCTCTGTGGCTGGAATAAATGACTGACTATCTCACCGTCACAAAGCAGCTGGCTACTTACTGGCTTCAGCAAAATATAACTTGTGCTTATCTTCACTGGCTTCCTGTACATTTCTGAATTGAGGCCAGTTTTAAAGCATGTCCCCATATCTCGTTTGGGGTCATGTGCCTGTTGACAGCCTTAGATTGTCAGGTTGAAACTTAAATCTAAAGGTGTCCTTTCTCTTTTGAAACAGCTTCCCTGAAATGACGAGGCTTGCAAAATCTTGCACAGTCTTTAAATCCCTTCATAAAGCACATTTTCATAGACACAAAGTCTTGCATTTATGTGCTACTGCCTGTTATTGCCTTTTTATTATTTTCAATTATCTTTTTTATTGTCTGTTATGGTTATTGCATTTATTCCTTTATTGACATTTATTATTTATACTGACATTTTGGAATTTTTACATTCTTTTTTCCCCACATTGTGTTAACTCCATTTTAACTTCCCTTTAACCTTATCACTTTTTACTGGGATTACTTTCTGCCTTTCTGTTCATTAACCCCCTGAATATCCTGCTTTTGGTTGCCTGTCAGAGCACTCTGTGTATTAAAAAGAACCAGTAAGTCATAGGATTAGATGGTCAAAACTGTAGTAAAACAAAGAAAAGGTATATAGATTTTTGGAATGACAAAGTAGGAACATGGAAGTTTAAACCTATTATGGCACACCACAACAACTTCTTTATGAAAACACTTTGTTACTTGCAATGACTGACTTCATGTGTGAATATAAATTACCTGTGTCACTGTATTTTTGTACAACAGATAAGTGAAGGACTGGAAACCTCTTAAAAGATTAGAATTTAAAAAAAAAAAAACAACAAACTGAGCTTTTTCAGCTTTATTACAAAGAAGACCAAAGAAGCTCAACATGGCTTTAGTTTACACTGGGCCTCTTCAGAGTATGTCCACATTTGAAAGCACATCTTTTTCTCTTTGTTTCTGACTGAAACAGTGAAAAAAGCTTTTTCCAAAACACACTATGAAATGTGTAAATCTTAAAATAATGGCTCATTGCGTATGGGGTAAACAGAGCTTTTCCAAAACCGTGCACAAGCCAGCCCACTGAGCGCTGAAGTCTCTGTGTGAAAAAGAGTAGCATCAACCTTTTGCTTACTTTTGTAAAAGTTAAACCTCTCAGTGAAGAAATGACCCATGTCTTCTTGCAGAGCATAAACTGTCTCGTATTGGACAGTGATAAACCAGTTAAGTACCCTTATGTCCCTACACAATTTGTTCTGCTTTCTGGCACTAGTACACTAAACATGTACAGCTTGGTTCATACTTTTTTGGACAGATGCAGTTTTACTTCTGTACACCACCACAGTCGATTAAGTGCAGACTGTCAGCTTTAATCTAAGGGGTCTGACAAAAGCATTGCATTAACTATTTAGAAATTATACACAGTATTTTCAGATGCTCAAAAGTAGTGGGACAACTGACTGACAAGCAGTTTCATGGCAAGATGGGACCCGTTCCCTCATTATTCCATGACAAATTAAGCAGATAAAAGATCTGGAATTGATTCCAAGTGTTTAACTTGCATTTGGTTGCTGTTCACTGAAACGCTCAGCATGAGGTCCAAAGAGATGTCCATACAAATGAAGGAGGATGTTAATTAGGCTGAAAAAACTCTATCAGAGAGAAATCAAAAACTTTAGGTATGACCAAAACAACAATGTTGCAGATTCTTAAAAACAAGGAGTGCAGTGACCCACTCAGCAGCATCAAAAGGCCTGGAAGACCACAGAAGACAGCTGGAGTGGATGATCATAAAATTCTAGTCAAGTGATAAACACTCTCGAGAGGGTAGGTGTAACTTTGTCACAGTCTATAATCAAGAGACACCTCCATGCATGTAAATACAGAGGGTTTACAATAAGGTGCAAACAACTGGTTAAACTCAATTACAAGGCCAGAAAATGTATAGAAGAGCCTGCCAGGTTCTAGAATAACCTTCTTTGGACGGATGAAACCAAGATGAACTTGTTCCAGAATGATGGGAAGAAGAAAAGGAACAGCTCATTATCTCAAGTATACCTAACAAACATGGTGGAGGCAATGTTATGGCAAGTGCATGTATGGCTGCCAATGGAACCGGGACACTAGTGTTTATTGATGATGTAACTGCTGATAGAAGCAGGATGAAATCTGAACTGTACAGGACTATACTCTCTGCTCAGATTCAGCCAAATACTGCAAAACTTCACAGCACCAATGGATAAGGAGCCAAAGCATATTCAAAAGAGCTTCTCAAGGCAAAAAATGCAGTCACCTGATCTCAACCCTTAGAGTAGATTTTTAGTTAATGAAGACAAAACTGAAGGCAGAGAGACCCACAAACAAGCAGCAACTGAAAAAAAAGCTTATTGATGTCATGGCTTTACTTTCAATTTTGAAAAACCTGCCTCTACACGAGCTAACATTTTATTCCATTTTTAATTTCCTTGAAAACACATCATCACCATCAGAGTGTAATTGCTACTGAGCAGTAGATGAGCTACCTGGGGCTCACAATGCACCGCAACACTGCACACATCACTTCTTAATGCCCCATCTTTGCAGAAGTCATTTTGGGTACACAGCGAAGCAGCAAGTGCGTGAGAGTGGTCTGAAAGCACGCACAGGACACAGTGATTGCGCTGCAATGGTATTTATTCTCTATCCACGAAGGAAAAAGGAGCCCCTACAGCTCGCCCAGGTGACCAGAATGAAATACTTTTGAAGCAGCTTTTAGGTGAAGCAAAAACGACTAATACATCTGAGCAGTGTTTTGAAATCCCTCTGATAATGAGTTATTTTGAAGGTGTTACGCCTTTACGCACCGACTGGAGTTGCATGGGGTGGGGGGCTGAAACCGTTTATCTCACGGACTTTTCACTAAGTGAAGAAAGAAAAAAAAACTTTATGGGTGGGGCTTGGTGAGGGAAAAGAGAGGGAATGAAGAGGGAAAACAGGGTGATGTGTGTGCTGAGAATTCAAAGCTGGGTGGGTCTGCAAAGTCTCACAGTCCCAAGGAAGTCCCGTGCCGCGCGTCAAAGAGCTTTCAGGTAACTTTTCTGCACCCTGTTTACGCTTTATTATGTTTTACAGACCATACTCCCTGAAACCATCGTACACATAGCTAAAGTGTTTTTTAAAGCGTACAGGGAGCATGTAAGTGAGTTAAAGCGCTGGGAATACATGACTGACCGTGTGCGCAAAAAGTCATCAAAAAAATAAGAGGCGCAGCTGCAAATTTAGCAAACTTAACGCAGGTTTGAAGAGTACAGTTTTTATTTCTGGATAGAAAAGTTAGAGGGGAGCTTATTGATTATTATTATTATTGATTTCTGTCGTCGTGTTATCGCGCTCTTTTTGAAGCTGACTACAGTACAGGGCCTGTCTGTGTAACGGAGCGGCCGTCTAAACAAACGCGCCTTTATCTTCGACGGAAACGCTCGAAAGAGACGGAAAAACGAGTCGCACGTCAAACTGGTGATGTTTGTAGGCGCGGTGATAAATGGAGGCTAATTGGAGCTAATAATAAGTGTTTTAGTAAACGGCTGTGAAGGGTAAAAGCACCAGATGTATTTAATTAAAACACAAAAAGTTTCTTCTTCAGGACTTCGGGGCGAGTCTGGGCTTGTATGCAGTGGCTTTCTGCTCCTCTGTCAC
>VUQH01038584.1:0-19721 GCA_015106775.1 Etroplus canarensis | reverse complement strand
GGTTTTTGAGAAAAAAAAAAAAAAAAAAAAAAAAGGAAAAAGAAGGGGAAAAAAAAAAAAAAAAAAAAAAAAAAAAAGGATTTGGGCAACTTTTGCCTGCAGTGGGAACGTAGCCTAAGTGACTTTGAATGTGGCATGGCTGTTGGTGCTAGATGGGTTGGTCTGAGTGTTTCAGAAACTGCTGATCTACTGGGATTTTATCACAACCATCTCTAGGTTTTACAGAGAATGGTCCAGAAAAGAAAATATCCAGTGAGTGGCAGTTCATTGGGTAAAAAGGCCTTTTCAGAGGTTAGAGGAAAATGGAAAGACTGGTTTGAGCTGACAGGAAGGAAACAGTATTTCAACTAAACACTCACTACAAACAAGGTATGCAGAAGAGCATCTCTGAACACATAACACATGAACATTGAAGCAGATGACCACAGCAGGTGCCACTTCTGTCTGCCAAGAACAAGAAATTGCGGCTACAGTTCACCCAGGCTCACCAAATCTGGCCAAAAGAAGATTGGCAAAATGTTGCCTGGTCTGACGAGTCTCGATTTCTGTGTGACAGGTGGTAGGGTCAGAACAAGATGAAACATGGATCCATCCTCTCTTGTATCAAAAGTTCAGGGTGCTGGTGATGGTTTAATAGTGTGTGAGATCTCTTCTTGCCACACTTAGTACCAACTGAGCATCGTTTAAACACTACAGCCTACCTGAGTATTGCTGCTGACCATGTCTATCCCTTTATGATCACAGTGTACCCATCTTCTAATGACTACATGCAGCAAGATAACACACCATGTCAAAGCTGTAATCATCTCAAACTGGTTTCTTGAACATAACAATGAGTTCACTGTATCCAACAAATTTGGAGCAACTGTGTGATGTTCTAAAATCAACACAGACCAAAGTCTCTGAGCATCTTGTTGCATCTAAGCCACCAAGAATTAAAACTGTTCTGAAGACAAAAGAGGGTCCTTTTGTACCAAATAACATGGCAGATGAGGGCATTATAGATAAATTACAAAAAAACCGTCCTGATTCATGCTTCCAAAAACACTGAACTGAACATGATTTTCTACTCCAACTACAGTGAGAGAGTTTTCTTTACATCGGTTTTTATTATAGATACTTACTTCGAGCAACATCAGCAGTAGTACTCTCGATATCTCACATCTTGCCACAATGTCCAGAAATGCACCTTTGTTTTCAGGAAAGTAACATAAGAGAAGAGACATTAAGGTGCTTTTCCTCTAAGGTTGATTAAACACAATGCAACAACAATAAAGCAGAATGCAAGACAGGGATCAGAAAATTTTGCTCTAAAGCATCCCAGCTTTCATCTTGATCTTCAAAAATGTTCTACCAAAATTTGTGTGTTTGATGTATTGTATCCAGCTTCCATTTGTTAAGTAAAACACACGCGCACACACACACAAGCATAAAATCAACACCCTGTCTTTACAAGAGCTTATTCTGCTGATACAATTTCTATCAGATCCTAACCAGCAGGGGTGGTGGAGCCCGGTAGCTGCAGTCCTCTCTCTTGGCACATCAACTGCATCTCTGTGAACACTGACAAAGCACCATCATAATCACCTAAAGAAAAAATGAAAAGAAACAGATGAGAAATACAAACTAACAACAGTCAAATCTTGTATGCAGAATAAACAAGCAGTAGCTACTTAATCTAAATTAACAGAACTCACGGGTGAGGATTTTACATGTGGCCATTTCTCCCATTGACAGAAGAGCTTCAATTGGCGTTTGTGTCTGTAACTCTGCAGCCCTCTGATAATGAACAATAGACTCTCCTGGTCTGTTCATCTCCTATTGAAGAAGACAAGACAGCTAAAATTAATAACTTTTCCATGATCTGTATGATGGAAACTAAAGATCATTTATCTTGACAGACAGCTTGAAGGTCTGATTCAAAGTTTTACCTTGAGTGCATTGCCAAGTTCCAAACAAAGGCTGGCTGCCATCACCGGCTGGTTCATCTCAATGTACACCTGCAATTCATTTATACATCAGAATTCAGTCACAATACAAGAATGTACTCTACAATCTTTTTCCAGACCCAAGTCTATTGAAATATTCCATAATGAAGCTGCTTTATTTGCTGGATTTTTTAGAGCGCATTTACTGCATCAGGTACCAAAAATGTAGTACAAAAATAGAGATCTTTATATACCTTAATGGCAAAGCTGTAGCAGTTGAGTGCAGCCTGGAGGTGTTCATCAAAACCCGGAGCCTGCAGGGCTCTGTTCTCCTTCTCAGATGAGAGAAAGAGGCGGGCAGCATCAGTTAGTGCCAGGGCCTCTCCAGGAGCATTAAAGAGGGTCTGCTCACACCTGCAGTCGAGACATCATGGACATTTAACAACAGCTGATAGACCGCTGTCATCACTATGAATGCCACACTCTCCCTCTGGGCCAATTAGGATCACTTCTGACCACCAGAGCTACACCATGGACTGTACAATTATCAAACAATCTTACACACAGGTATTTAAATTTTTAACTAGACCATGCAACAATCTGCTCATGTTACCATGTTAACATTTGCACAATAAACCCATGTGTTCATTGAATATCTCATCCAAAAAAAAAAGAAAAAAAAATCAATAAGCCTCTCCACTCTCCAGGCAGTGTTCAGAACTTTGGAAACAGACAGATTTGATACCGTCCGCTACATCAGTGAATTCAGGTACTTTTTTTATTGACTAAATTGACAGAAGCAGACCGTGAAAAATATTACTATACTGTCTGCTGTTGCAGAACAAATAATCAGAACTAGGAGTCCTGAATGAAAAGCTAATAAAAACTAGGCCCATCATTTTCTAAGTACTCATGAGATATTTATTTTAGGAGCACTAGGCACCAAGAGGCCATACTTAATACTAAACTAAAAGTTCATTAACTTTTGTGAGTGTATTTTTACCATGTTGACAAAATCCACAGTCCACAGATTTCTTCTTCTTGTTTCAGCTGCTTCCTTCAAAGGTTGCCACAGCAGGTCTACCTCCATCTTGCCCCTAACCCTTGCATCCTCTTCTATCACACAACCCTCTTCAAGCCCTGTGGTCTTCCTCCTTTCTGGCAGCTCTATTTTCTACATTCATTATCCAATATATGTATTATTCCTCTTCTGCACATATGCAAATTATCTCAACCTTGCATTCATAAATACTCATAAATAATTTTCCTGGCTCACACTGGGTCACTAGGTAGCAACCATGTGCCTATGGAAAATGTATTTGCAGTTTGCAAAGTAAAGGTGTTAGGGGATGGTAGGCCGTGAACAAAACCACTCTGATGTAAACGAGGGGGAATTCATATGTAAAATGTACACACTTGTTTTCCATTCATAATTAACTATTTAAAATGTCACAGTCATAGATTTACAATGATACAGTGAGGAAGACAAAGCTATCTTTTACAGAAAAATATGAGCCAGACCTCTTTATCCCCACTGCAATTTCTATCAGTGACTGCATCAACGTGATACAATATTGGGTGAGCAAATCAATTTATCTCTTAGAAGTTCCCCTGGCTTTCTCTGCAGGACAAACCCTGCTGTTCTAAGGGTGCACTCACCGAGCCATGGCCAGGTTACAAAAGGCAGCATACTGAAGGCAGTCCTGCTGCTTCAGTTCCTTCGCCAACTGACCTGAAAGCACAAGTGAAGAAAAAATCTGGTGATATTGGACATTTAACAAGAAAACATTCTGCAGTACAGGGGCAACAGTTAAGAGGATAGAGAGATGGGGCACTCACCAAACTGCTCACTCGCCTCTGCCACATTGGGCTTCCGGAGAAAACGCCTGCAAAAACACAGCAGAAAGTAGAAACCATATTAGTCCAGTGGAAATGGTCCCAAAATTTCAGGGTGCCCCTACCAGAGGTAGAACAAAGCATAAGAATGTTTTTCATATTCTCTAGGAAACAAATTCCTGGATAACAATATTCCCCCCCCTAAATTAAACTGCAAAATAATGCCAAGCCAAATGAGAGACACCTCATAAGCTTTGATTTATCCCAAATTGGGCCTGACAGTGGACAGGTGGCTCCTCTACATGGCTGAAAAACAGAACGTAAATGGCTCGATGTATTGAGGAAATACAGCCCTACAAACACAGAAGTACAACAGTTGGAACATCTGTGATTGATGGATTCATATACACTGATCAGGTGTATATGAATCCACCACTGACAAGTGAATAGCACTGAATATCTCTTCAGCATGGCACCTGTGAGTGGGTGGGATATATGAGGCAACAAGTGAACAGTTTGTCCTCAAATTTGATGTGTTAGAAGCAGGAAAAATGGGCAATGTGGCTACAGCAGGTGCAGTCAGTGTTCTACATTAGAAGGTAAAATAAAGCAGCGTGAAAGGGGTTGATCTGGCATATGATTTACCCTATGATATTTCACTTCTCTATCAGGCGAGCAAAATATATTTTACTCACCTAATGTGTAAGCTGTTTACTGTATACAGTCACTGTACAGGCCAGCTTCAGAGACTGACTAGTTAGAGGCTAGCTATCAAACAGCACCAGCAACTCACCGGTTATTTTTCACGAGCCTGAACTAAACATTTAAAAACGACCACATACTTACAGCACAGGTCGTGCACACACTGACCGGTAAGAACAATCACAGGCTCACATTAAAGCTAGCTTAGCCTGTTAGCGCTAGCTGCTACACGTTACCTCGCACTGAAGCAGAGAAACGCTCAGCTAGCCCTGACGTTCGTTCGTCTTTCTTTTTAAAACGAATCCAACTTAAAACCTTACTTCTTTAATTTGTTTGACACAGCTCGGTATCTCGCCAGAAAATCTCCCTCGGCAGCCATGATCCACGCAGGAAAACAAAATCACTCCGGGAAATCCAGCTGACAAGCAGCCTTCACTCGCAATCTCATTGGTCAGCGTAAACAAAAGCGTGGCGCTCGTCGTGGAGGAAATGCCTAAATAAGGAGCTAATGCAAAACACTGCAGAAAGCTTGAAGTAGGTGACAGCAGGGAGAAATTTATTACATCTAATACAAAGCAAATAGATTTTAAGAGCATTTGCTGAGGTGTGAGGACTTTAGCTTAGTTCATGCATTTCAGAGGAAGATCCTGGACTAAAAACACAAACATTTTACTCCATTTTATTCCTTTTAGAGAGTTTGTTTCTGGTTGATTTGCAAATTCAGGTTTTAAAAACCTGTTGTGACCATATTAAACTCAAGACATTGTTAAACATCTAATTAATGCCTTAATGGTGTATAAAATAACTCTACACAAGAAAATTCAGCTAATCAGTAATAATCCAGTATTAAAGACAGAAGTGGGACCTGCTATGATGTATGGTTTGGAGATAGTGGCACTGACAAAAAGATAGGAGGTGGAGGTGGAGGTGGCTGCATAGACAGGATTAGAAATGAATACATCAGAGGGACAGCGCAGGCTGAGCGGTTTGGAGGCAAAGTCAGACAGGCTAGGTTGAGGTGGTTTGGACATGTGCAGAGGATGGGTAATGGATATACTGGACAACAGATGTCGAAGATGGAGCTGCCAAGCTGGAGGAAAAGTGGAAGACCACAGAGAAGGTTCATAAATGTAGTGAAGGAGGACATGAAGAGGGCTCGTGTGACAGAAGAAGTTGAACGGGATAGGGTGAGATGGAGGCAGCTGTTGGGACCCATAATGGGAGCAAACAGAAAAAAGAAGAAGATATTATGTAATTTATAACCCAATATTATAATATATAGGGTGACCAGATGTCCCTCTTTTTTGGGATTGCAAATTACTTTTACCATTTGTCCCCCTATCCCACATCTTGAGACAATGTCCCATATTTTGACTGGCTCTGCAAGACCTGCACTTTCCTAAAGTCTGTCTTTAATGGTGAAATATGAGGAAAACTTGTACAAATGAAAGGAAATTTGCTTGAATAATCAGGTGAAAATGTGTTTTGTCATGTTTTTGTATCAGTTTTGAGTCTCACAAGAAATGGATGTTGATGGATGCTTCCCCACTGAAACCCAAATGAGAGCCAAACAAAACAACTACTGAAATAACAACAGTTCTAACAGTTAGTAGGATGAAAAGGTGGTACATGAGGAAAAAACCCAATAAACTTAGGCTTTCATTTAAACTTGTTATATTTACTTAGTAAGGGGATTGGGAAGGTTGATGTCAGGTTTCAGGGTAGACCCAAAATGCAGGACTCTGAGGGCAGACAGGTTAAACCAAAAGCAAGCTTTAATGAGCTGATAAAAAGAAAACCAGATTAAATAAGTGCATGATGAAATACAAAACTAAAAATCAAATATGGGGAGAGGAAAAGACAAGGCAAGACGAGACTTGACATAGTATGGCATGGCACGATATGACACGAATAACGTCTAATTAAACTAACAACGTGACACTGAACAAAGGAGACACAAAACACTAATTGCAAATGAGAAACAGGAAGGAGAGGAGCATAGGTGGCAACAGTCAGGGGCAGGACACAAAACGGAACACAGTACAATGGACATAACTGGCTACCAAAGTAAAAGAGAAAATGAGAATCAACTAAAAATGCAGAAGTGGCACAACTTGGCAAAAGGGCATAAACAACACTAAGGAGACATAAAGGGAACTAATAACAACTAAACATAGGCAGGACTAGAACTGAGGCTCAAACATTAACAGAGAATACAATAAACATAAAAACTGAGAAGCTCAAAATCATAATCAAACCTTAAAAAACATACAAAACCAGAATACAAAAAAAAAAACCAAGACCATGATAGTTGTATTCAAATAAAAAGCCTTTAAAATGCTAAATGCTGCCCAGGATGAGTAATGTGTCCCACATTGTCTCACGCAAACATAGTTTAATATCAACAAAAAAACATGTGCCTCTTTCTAGTTGCAACTTTTCATCTTGGAGTCCTTTTGACCAGGATATGTTATTTAATGTGCACACTTAACAAATATTTAGGAATTCCTTCTTTCACCTGTGCAACATCACCAAAATATGCTGTCTCAGAGTGATGCTGAAAAACTAGTTCATGCATTTATTACTTCTAGGCTCCAAAATGCTACAGCAAGAGTACTGGGATTTTCTCTCTATTACTGCACACCATAAAGCACCTTGAGGTGACTTTTGTTGTGAACTCATGCTAACATTAAAAAAACCTAAATTTAACTGAATTCATTTCATCATATGCTATAAAAATCTGTGTGGGCTGAACTGGATCTAATAAAAATGTGGGACAGTCTCTCAAGATGTGGGACAGTGGGACAAGGGATAAAAATGCTCTGCAGCCCCACATAAAGAGAGACATCTGGTCAACCCTAAAACTTTAATGTAAAAGGAAATCTCTCACCAGTTTGCTTCTTCCACAAGTCAATTTTTCTTAGACATAACAAAAGACCAGCCAACTAATCAGGTTGCTTTTGAAATACATTTGCAAGCAGCATATTTCCATATTATAATTATAATTATTATTAATTTTACTAATAATGAGTATCATTGTTTTATTAATTTATTAATCACAGTGCAATGTATGCATGGCATACTGATTAAGGGCTGAGCCCCCCCTAAAGGCCTGACCCTAGAATTGCCCCTGATATAGAACAAAATAAAACAGCAAAACAATGGGCTATTATTCCAGCTAGTGCATAAGGTGCATAAGGTAGAAACAGGTTCAAAAGTTGATTTAAAAATTTTCATAAACAGACTCAAATACACCTTCATCCTTGTGCTCTTTTTTTTGCTCCACCTGTGGAAGCAAAATGAAAGACAGGTCAATAATTTCATGTTTTATTTTGATGCTGCATTGTTTTTCTCTATTAACATCAGATGTGACAAGGTACCTAAATTTACTGACCTTTTTTGGGAGTTCCTTTGTCTGGGGAATAGCTCTGTTTTGGTCCTGCTCTCTGCTGGCAGGTGAAGGGTCCAATACATCATAAATAGACCTGGGCCTAGGCTCCAGACTCTGAGGAAATGTGTCATGTCAATGTCCAAGAAAATGTTAAAAATAAACACATGAATGTAAAGATGATAAAGGGAGATCAGTCCACATTCAATATGTCTGTCTCTATACTAATGAGGAGAAAGGTGCTTACAGCGTAGAAAGACGTAGACTGAGCTGCAGTTACATCCACGTTATCTTTCTCAATCTCCTTCCCCTTCCTCTTGTCTCTGCTTTGCTTTTCTTTTTTGTCAGCAGTGCCATGTTCACTGAGTCTCTCAGTCTAAAAACAACAATTTAATTAATTAAAAAATAATGACAGCTGGATAACACACATACCAGACTAAATCACGGATTTTCTTGGATTTTTTTACGTTAAAGCAGCTCACTTTCTCATTTTGTGTCTTGTGATTTTGCAAAGACTTTATAATTACATAGCTAAATTTAATTTTGTATCAAATGCTCTTGCTAGATAAACGCATATAAAAGCAGGAGAGCCAGTGAGGGGATAAAGAAACTGAGTACTGAGTACCGACTAAAGGAGGGTATTTGGTTTTCTGTCTTGTGTTATTGTACAGTCAAAGGCAGCACTGAGACACTAAAAGCCCCAGGAATTTAGACTTAAATCAGGATGTGAATGATTATAATTCAGTAATTCAGTGACAGCAATCTTTGTGCTGTTTCTAAGAACATAATCCAGACAAAAATGACATAAAAAACTAATTTACAAAATTGCTGACACGTGACTATTTCCATTAGTTCGATTTGGCTTTTTTGGTTTAAAATACCAGCTGAAACTGCCTGATGCTAGACAGCTGTTTGTCAAATTTGAGCACATTTTTTGTCATTGGAAAACTGATTCCCAAACTGTAGTATGGATTCATATTAAAAATTTACTATGATAAATACTGGATTTAAGACCGGAGTACTCTATATCATTTACCCATTTTAAGGGTAACATCTTCAAGTTGTTTTTGTTCTTCAGCCAGCACCTCACAACAGATTCAGTTCGATTAATGATTAATAACTATTGTTAATGATTAATCAGGTTCTGTTCGTCTCTGTATTTACATTTAGTTCTATGTAGTTCTATGTCTGTTTAGGAGCAACATGTTGAAGGCAGATGAGTTCATCGTCAGCAGCTTCATGGAGACTCTGGAAAGGACCTCAAAGACCAGGTACATTTTTAAAATGTGTGATTTTTACAGGTAACTCTTGCCACATCGCATAGGGAAAAAGTTGCTTTCAGGTTTACAAATATTAGAATATATACAGTGTTATTTGTCTTTTACAGTACTTGTTAAAAGCTTGGTAATGCTTTCTGGTGTGTCAAACATACTGTATTTGAAATGTTTGACATGGGAGTGCTTACTATATTCAAATGATTTGTTTCTCAATCATTTTGTTTTAAAGTATTTAATCAAAAACCTTTGGCCTATCTCCACACTTTAAGCAATATATTTTCTTGTTTTTATGTCCAATTTGGATCCAAGTTTATCTTTGCTAACCTAACTCCTTGAATACTCTGACATTCAGCATCAGATCATGATTCTCCATGTCCTATTATAAGTTAGGGTCACTGAGCAGTTCACTATTGTAAAACACAGTTAAATGGCATCATTTCACAAACATAAACGGTTGCTGAATAACAATTTTTTATGATTTTCAAAATCCCCAAATACTAGATTTAATAAAAATCTTTTTGTTAAATATTTAAACTTAAATCCCAGTAACCCTTAAGTAGCCTAATACATGAGAGGCACAAAAAAGACAGTGAAATGTATTTGTATAGATGTTTCTACACCCTGTCTTTCTATATAAATTTAACCCATTTTTAATGCAGTGGAAGAGCTCTTTTATAATCAGGTAGTTTAAAGAAAATATATGCAGCAAATTGACTTTTAAGCACTGATTCACATGACAGACATTTGACAGGATGTCAGCAAAGACGGCATCAAAGAAACTGATGCTCAACATGGCTTGAAAACCTTTGTCATCCATGGAAATGCAACAGACCTGGCAGCTAGCAAGTGAAAACTATAAAAGAACTGTCCTGGCCACTTTGTATGGCTACAACTTTGTATATTTTGTTACTGCAGTTGTTACCAACTAGTATGTAGAAGTACTGCAGGTTGGGATGTTACAGTACATCGTAAACTGTGAATGTCAATCAGACTGTATATGTTATTTTATATTATTTGATATTTAATAGAAGCACTGTTTTAAGACAAGAAGTATCCCATGAAAAAAAAATCAATAAATAAATATTAGCATAGTGGTGTAGTAGGAGATGAAATTCCAAGTGAATATTATGTAAAGATACAAAGTAAAGACAAGCTACTTTAAAAGTGGTTTTATAATTAAATTCAAAATCTAGATACAACTTACTCTCGACTTCTGAGTGCATTTTGAATGTCAGACAGAAAAATGCTAGTAGAATTTACTTAAGTATTTTTGGTAAAAAACAAAAAAAAAACAATTCTCAGTACTAAGTAAACTTTACTTAAAAATAATCCTAAGTAAACATTACGAAGAAATTTTGGTAATTGTCACCTAGGTTTTTTTTAAAGTAAATGGCAATATAGATTCACTGTATGACACAACATGCCATTTCATAACTCTTGCCAGCTTATGAACATTACACATCTTACCCAATGTCCTCTGAAGACATACACTGAGCCGAGCACACTAAAAATCAGCAGCACACCAGTGAAGATGGCCACTATAATGAATTTGTCATTATGGGGAATCCTGGGTTCCTTGTAGCCTTCGGCTGGAAAGAACATAATAAAAAAAAAAAATCATCATCAATCTGCGCTGGATTCCATCATAACTTGAAAGCAGAAGTTAACTGATAGATTCCTCTTCTGATCAATTGACTTTTAACACTTGTTCTAGTGCATTTTTTTTTAGATGTCCTGCAGTTCCCAACCTGGGGTTCAGGACCCTTCAAAGAGTCGTGAGATAACCCAAGGGGGCTGCAAGATTACTAGAAGGTTAAGAAAAATAATCGTGAATGTTTTTGTGAAATAAAGGATGCTCTTTGATCACTGTTCATTAGGAACCAGTGGAAACAAACCATGTGGCAACCCCTTTGTGGCATTACCCCATTTGAATGCTATCAGAAAGGGTTGTTCCTTTGCAAATGTACAGTTAATGCTCAAATTACATGTTTTTTCAACAACTTAGATGATATTGTTTCAAGAAATTTAGATTTTTGATATTTAAGTGACACAAAACAAAAAACCAGGAATCCTAATCCCAAACATTCTAAAACTAATTTCTTATTTTCAGCGATCTACAGGAGCGGCTACACTATATGAACAAAAGTAGCAATAATGGCTTCCATTCTTCTGGGAAGGCTTTCTACAAGATTTTGGAGCGCGTCTGTGGGAATTTTTGCCCATTCATCTATAAGAGCATTTGTGAGGTCAGACACTGATTTTGAATGAGAGGGGCTGATTCACAATCTCTATCATAGTTCATTCCAAAGGTGTTTGATAGGGTGCTTTGTGTGGGCCAGTCAAGTTCTTCCACACAAAACTCACCCAAACATGTCTTTATGGACCTTGCTTTGTGCACTGGGGCACAGTCATGCTGAAACAGAGAAAAGGCCTTCCCCAAACCATTCCCAAAAAGTTGGAGACATGTCCAGAATGTCTTGATAAGCTTGATAAGATTTCCCTTCATTGGGAAATAGGGAGCCCAGGCCAGCCCCAGAAAAACAACCCCATGATATTAGCCCACCTCCACCTGTGTTTACAGTTGACACAGTGTGTTCAGACAGATAATGTTCACCTGATTTTTGCTTTTCCACTGTGCCAGAGTCCAGTGGCTGCAGGCTTTACACCACTCTATCCAATGCTTGGTATTGTGCTTGGTGATGTAAGGCCTGCATGCAGCTGCTCAAATACCGAAACCCATGCAGTAAAGCTCTTATTGCACTGTTTTTGTACTAATGTTAATGCCAGAGGAGGTCTGGAACTCTAGAACTTCAGTTATTGATTCAACAGAGCATTTGTGACTTTGATGCACTGTGCACCTCAGCACTCAGCCACCCCACTCTCTAACTTTACGTGGTCTGCCACTACATGGCTGAGTTGTAAACACTTCTACTTTGCAATAATATCACTTAGTCTGCAATTTATGAACCAGTTTGTTGCAACAGTGGCATCCTCTTACAGTACCATGCTTGAATTCAGTGAGCTCTTTAAAAAAAAACATTATTTCAAAAATGTTTGTAAAGGCAGACTGCATGACTAGGTGCTTGATTTACAGTGCATGTGGAAATGGGACTAAATGAAAGACTTAAATTTTAAAATTAAGAGGTGTTGCCCAATACTTTTGTTGATATATTGCAGGTGTCATCATGTTTTAGCGTAAGTGCTCGTTAGTTGGTCATGAGGTTGGCTAGATGAGACAGTAAGCAGGGCCTAATCTTGCATTTAAAGCTTTTTTTTCTCCAAACACAAATTTCAGTTCATAAAAATGTATTAGTTGCAGTTTGAACAATGATTGTTACCACCTGCTCTGAAAATGGCTGCCTTTTTCATCCCAGCTCCCATCCCCATTTTACTTCATATGTAATCTGATGACAGTGTACCAACAAATTCATTTGATGCATCTTAATCTTACTTTCAAAGCACATCACTTTTCTGTGTGATTTTTTTAGCAAGCTGCACCTCCATTGCCTGTAGTCCCAATATGCATTTCTTTTGCATTTATACAGTTTGGCCCATTTAAAGTCACACTGTGTCTTCTGCAACACAACCATAGATGGCTTCATTTGAAGAAGGCACGGGAAGGGAAAGGAAGGAAAGTTGAGTAACTGTACTTGTTCTGTGATTACAAAACAGTTGTCATCAGTGCTATTTGCCTTTATCAGAAACCCTTGAAATACGTCTAACTTTTATCTAAAACAACAAACAAAGTGAGAAAATCTAATCAGTCTGTTTCACATATATAACATGGCAACTCTTTCTTAGTCTGAACATTTTACTGCTGAGTAGCTGCTATGAAAATATTTCATAGTTTGATCTTTCATTTACATTTTCTTCTTTTAGTACTAACCTCTCACCAGAAGAAACCAGTGCACCTTGGCGTTTTTATATTTGCAGTAGTATTCTCCTGTAATGCTCAGGTTTTTCAGCTCCAGTTGCCCTTGAAAAGTTTGGTCAGGCATTTCATGGAAAGTGTGGTTGTATACTGTTTTGTTGCGTGGATTGAAGCAACGCAAAACATCTCCAGTTTGGTTTGCTGATTGCTTCAACGTATAGTTAATACTGAGATTTTCCCCTACAAAGGCCACAAAGACTTTACTCTTCAGATGGATTTCTGTGAGGAGAAATAATGGAGGTTAATATTAGAGCTGAAATGATTCGATGTCGAGCCAGTTGGTTGATCAACTGAAATAAATGAAATGCTGCAGTTTTCATGGTTATTTGATTAAAATCAAAATGACTCAAATCT
Source organism: Etroplus canarensis (assembly GCA_015106775.1). Taxonomy (NCBI): domain Eukaryota; kingdom Metazoa; phylum Chordata; class Actinopteri; order Cichliformes; family Cichlidae; genus Etroplus; species Etroplus canarensis. Next base: position 6,305 of record VUQH01038584.1, on the reverse strand, counting down.
ATCAATTTTGAATTATTATATTTAGACAAGGTCAGAACTCACTGATTAATAGAAACATGACTTTCCAGGAGCCATTGCTATTTGTCTGACTTTAATATCACTGAGAAAAATGTAATATCTTTGGATTTAGACAAACAAAACTACTTATACCTTTGTGGTATCTATAGACAAAAGGGTCAGTCACACATGTAAGCAACAGAAAGCACTCATCTCAGTCAAATAAACATTAGTCAGAACATAGTTGTTGTGGCTTACTTGGTGCATCCATTGCTGAACACATAGAAGGGAGGAATAATACATATATCCTGGCCAACTTGAAGAAAAGAGTCCAAAGCTGTTGATATTCCATGGTGTGATTTGGTGGTGTGATATCGGTGTCTACAGTCCTCTTCGATGACAGTGTTTTGGTGCTCTTCAGTATTTCTGACTCTGACTTTGTCATGTTGAATAAACTGCTACATTGAGTTTCCTGTTTCTGGCAAAAACCACTTCCCCAAAATGTTTTATAGAGGCTCACTCACTGGGGGGAACCGAAGTGGCCAAAGGACAACTGAAAAGAGCTTTTCCAGCTCAATGTAGAACGTGACAGACAATATCAAAGCCTAAAACATTAAATGCTACAGTTTGTACACAGAAAGCTCTAAATGGCTTTGTTTTGTGTTAGAAATGACTACTTCTGGTTGCAATTTGATGTTACGTCAGCTTCTGGATGTGAAGCAAAGTGCAGTGTTGGCTTTCCTCCACAGTGAGACAGTGCTGGAGAAATAACAGTGTGAGCCACGACTACACAACTTGTCATGTGGTTTTAAAAAGACAGAAGAAAAGACTCAAGCAGGGAGGGAAAAAGTGTGTGTGTGTGTGTGTGTGGCTGGAATTCAGCTGAAGGTGACAAATTGCCTGTTGTTAATGTGAACCAGCTGTTGGTGGTAGTGTGACTTCTTCACTGCAGTAACTCTACTGAACCACTCTCTGAAGCTGCCAGTGGAGACATGCAGATGTAAAAATATGGCAGTTATTGTTATTTAACCCCATTTGTCTTTTGCCTTTATGCCCTCCTCCCTCTCTCTGCCTCTCCACCTGACTTTTTCAACAGTTTCTTTCTGAGCTTCCACTGTTCTGGGAAGGCCAGCTCTGACCTCACCTCAGCCACAGCATGAAAACAGACAGAGAGCAAGAATAACATCTGGATGCCAGTCATTAGAGAATAACTCATTCCATTTCATGTGTACCAAAATACATTTTTTTAATCTGTGCTCCTTCCTGGGGAGTGAAGTATACAAATCTTTTCATTACCATAAAAACACAGACAGGTTTGTGATCTGGTTTAAAGGAGCACAGCACAGAAGGGCACTTTGTGTGTTGGATAGAGTGGTGTAAAGCCTGCTTTGCACCACTCTATTCAGTGCTTGAGATTTGGCTCAGTGATATAAGGCTTGCACGCAGCTGTTCAACTATGAAAATCCATGCCATGATGCCCCCAGCAGAGTTTTTGTGCTGATATTAATGCCAGAGGATGGTTCAAACTCTGCAATTAATAAATCAGCAGAGCACTGGTGACTTTTACGTTATATACACCTCAGCACTCGGCCATCCCACTCTATAACTTTATGTGGTCTGCCACATAAAGGGGCTGAATTGGTGCGGTTCTTAAACACTACCACTTTGCAATAATGCCACTTACTGTTGATTGTGGAACATCTAGTAAGGGAGGAATTTCATGAACCAACTTGTTGCAAAGGTATAGTACAGTACCATGCTTGAATTCAGTTAGCTCTTTAAAATGCCCCCATCTTTGACAAACGTTTGTAAAGGCAGACTTCATGACTAGCTGCTTGTGAACAAAAACACCTGGATTCAGTGATAAAGAGGTGTGGCCCAACATTTTTGTCCACATAGTATACCACATGTTACAGTACCTGGATACTGTCCACCACCTCCTCATCATATAGAAGAGATAAAAGTGGCTTCACCTCAACATACTGCTTTAATGTATTTTTTTACAATTCCACAATATTTTAATCTTGAAGAACATGCTTAAAGAGTATTTTGTGCTGTGACATTGCATTTACTCAAACCAAATAAATGAACTGAATTACTTTCTATCTGTGGTTCTTAAAATGCAGATATAGAATTCTGTGTTTTCATAATAAACATTTTTTTAACATGACTATAACTGCAAAGGCACTTGTTTGGTTAGGTGGTTTAATCCTAAAGAATGCACCATATTTTGCATATTTAATATATGTGTGTATTCCTCCATAAAGATTAAAGTTTAATAAAAGTTTAAAGGAACAGAAAATGGACATAAGAAAGGAATGTACAACATGTTGCTCTCTTTCACAAAGCACTGGAGTAAATACTCTCGGCAGTTCCTTCACACAGTTTAATGTCACAAGGTGAATGGCAGAAGGTGCTAAAGAGAGACAGATAAAAGGTCTATAACTCAGTTTTTAAAGAGACCACAGTGAATCTCTGCAGATATTCAATCCTGCAGGAGAGCAGAATTACAACCTCTAGCATACATATACCTGTCTGTTCCATGAAAGAGCTGAGACAGAAGGATGTAGAGGCAAAAATGGAGAGACAAATACAAAGTAAATCATTTCTGAAAGAAGAGGATGTGCCACATCTGGCAACAGCTGGATAGCAGAGTGTGTGTGCGTGATAGAGAGAAAGAGAGTGAGTTGGAGGTGGGCGTGCATTGGGGCGTAAAGATACCACAGCTCTCCAACCCTCCACAAATGAAAACTTATTTTAGAAGGAACTCAGTACTGGACCTGCTATGCTCTTCTAATTACGCCACAGCTGTGAACTGAGGGTGGAGAGAGCATCAGAGAAAACAGGAGAAAGGGAGGAGGAACTAAGTAGAGGGGGCCGTGGTAGTGACAGAGTGGAGAGGCAAGAGAAGCAAAGACATCTGGCATTCAAACTACGTCGGAGAGGGAGAAGGACTTCCTGCTGAGTCTTAAAGCATCATCATCATTTCAAGTCGTGAGTATCGGCTCATTTGCTCATTTTTCCAAAACAGTTCCCAACTTGTGATACTTTTGCCACTGCAGCATTAGTTTGCAAAGTTTAAAAATGTTCTTATTTCAGCTCAACCACAAACCATAATCATAACAGGTGACAGGACGCTGTTTTGTGCAGTGTTAGTGTACAGCTAATTTTCACTGCTCCTTTGATCAGCCTTCAAAATCATGCCTCCCAAAAACATTTACAATACCTCAGCAATGAGTCATCAGCTTATTACTGTCCAGTATGATTCACAGATTTGTCACATGGATGCAATCTTGATGTTTTGTTTTTCCATCCTTCGGTTGATTTTCTGTGTCGCCTGCTTTTACTCGTTTTTTTCCCCATTAAACCTGGACTCCAGAAAAACAGAAACTTGACATATTTTGCCAGATTAGACTGTTGTTGCTCTCCAGACATACAGAGCCAGCTGAAAAAGTCCTGTTTTCTTCATCTCTTCAGTCTGACAGGGAGCAAGATTTGTTTTGCTTTACAACCTGCCCCTTTATTAAGTGCACCTGTGTTGTCATCAGTGTGGTTTTATTGGGGGCAAAGAAGAAGTTGTATAAGGACCCACAGTGTTCTTATCCAACTTTTTTTTTCCTCTGCCACTAGAGTTCATAGCCGATCCTAGGACCCAACCAAATCCAACTCTCTTTCTCGTGACTAATCTGGCAGTGCTATAGCCTTAGTCCACATGAGGCCATAAATTGCACGATGCAGCACAGGTCTTCTGCTGTTCCCCACAGCGTTCTGGCAGCTGACACCTCCTGTGGTCATGTCCACTCTCTTTGAACCACCAGCAAGGGACAGTCCTGGAGGATAGAACTGTCTGTTCCACCCCACAGTCACAGGAGTTTGCTGCAGTGATGCCAGTATGCTTCAGGTGGGCGTGCAAGCCACAATGGCCTGCCCTCAGCCTGAGGATGGTAGTGTGCTCACTGTGTTGAAGCTGATAGATGGGGTCGGTGACTGGGTCACTTGTCTTCTTCCATTCTGCTTTCTGCTTGTTTTTTGTGCTGCTGCTTGTCTTGGCTTCCTGCTAGATGGAGGAGGATAGTCTTCTGCTCCCAGTCTTGGCCAGCTGGTCTGCCATTTAATTTCCCCGAATCCCACAGTGAGCAGGGATCCACTGCAGGACCAAGGTGCAACCTTCGGGAAGAGAGAACAGGTCTTCCTGTAGCTTCTATATCTCCCGGTCTGGGGCATCTGATGTCAATGAAGAGCTGCCTTGGAGTCAGTCAGAATGACAGTCTTGGTAGGTCTGTTGCTTGTGATGTACTCCACTGCTGTCTGGAGAGCTAGCACCTCTGCTTTGAAGTTGGAGCATCTCTGTCCAGTGGCCCTGGAGAAGGAGTACATCTGTCCAGTGGGTGTTCTAATGTACATGCCGCTTCCTCCATTCCTAACATCAATATGGAACCACAGTGATGTTACTGAGAACTGGACATCCCTCTAAATTGATGAAGAAGATGAACACTGGTCAAAGAGGCTTCCAAGAGGCCTCCAGCATCACTGAGCTGCAGGAATTTCTGTCAAGGACTGGTTGTGTGGTACATGTGACAGCAATCTCCTGTATTCTCCGTATGTCTGGACTGTGGGGTAGAGCTGAAAGACAGATGTCTTGTCTTGTTTGAAAATGTGTTCAATTCAATTCAATTCAATTTTAATATATAGCTCCAATTCACAACAAAAGTCACCTCAAGGAACTTTACACTGTAAGGTAAAGACCCTACAGTATGAGAGAGAAAACCCCAACAATCAGACCATCCCCTATGGGCAAGCACTTGGCAACTGTGGGAAGGAAGAACTCTAACTCTCACTTTGTGAAAATTGCAATCCAGGCCAATACTCTTAGGAGTAGTGATTCTTGTGAAAATGGAAAAGTGCTTGTAAAATGAAAAGTGTGATCTTGACCTCAAGCACAATTTAGATGAAGACTCTTTAGGTGATTACTTTGAGTAAGTTTCACTAAAATCTGTCCTGTGAGGAGAGATTCTTGGGAAAATGGAAAAATGCCCATAAAACAAAAGTATGGACCCGGCCTTGAGCAGTGATCATTGTGTACAAGCTCTACTAACATCTGACCAATACACAAGGAGGAATAGTGATTGTTAGAAAAATGGGAGTGTTGCCATTCTTCTTCTTCTTCTTCTTTTGCTTCTTCGTCTTTCGGCTGCTCCCATTAGGGGTCACCACAGTGGATCATCTGCCTCCATCTCATCCTATCCCTTGCATCCTCTTCCCTCACACCAACCCTCTGCATTTCCTCCTTCACTACATCCATGAATCTTCTCTGTCGTCTTCCTCTTCTCCTCCTTGTTTCTACTGACTTTCATTCCTCTTCTCTCCAGTACATACCTCCACCTCTCCAGGCTCTCCTCCACCTCCTCCCTACTCTCACTACAGATCACAATGTCATCTGTGAACATCATTGTCCACGGAGACTCCTGCCTGACCTCCTCTATCAGTCTGTCCATCACCATTGCAAACAATCATTGTGTGTAAGTTTGATTGAAGTATGACCAATATTATAGGAGGAGTAGCAATTCTTGTGAACTGTGAATGGAGGACAGATGCTTCATCATGGCATTAGCCCAATATTCCTTCAGCCAGATGAGATGAAATTTAAAAACGTGCAAGTTATACAAATAATAATTTTAATCAGGTGTTTCAAATATACAGAGAGAACTGATCTACCAAAGGGTCCAATGCAGCTCACTGGATGGCTTTGTAAAGTGTCACATTTTCAGATAATGGGGGCATATTTTTTGGACTTCTAACTATATTTTGCTCGACATTTGCTGAAAGTCAAATAGATCATGAGATCTTGAACTTTTAGTTTCACCCATCTCAGAAGTCAATTTTGCAGTCTGCTTACTGGTAATAATCCATTTCCAGCCATAAAGTACCAAGGACTAAATGTGGAAAACTGAGGTGTGATCAAAGCATTTGGAAAACATGCCCACACACTTTTTTGGGCTGATCTCACATTCAGTATTGCCTTCTTGTGCACCGACGGACCATTTTCAAAGCAGCTGTTATTTACAGATCACTCTATGCGAGAGACTGTACTCGTGGGTCTGCCATGAGCGCTGGATTTCCTCCAATCAGGTGATCCTCCAACTCATGTGTATGCCATCAATAACTCAGTCAAGCACATCTGGTGAGATATACTGGTAAGATATGCCACCTTCTCTCTTTTTCTTCCTCTTTTCTCTCTCTCTTGCCTTCTCTCTCTCTCGGGAGTGGGTTGGGTCCATTAACTATGTGCTCAAGTCTCCAGGGGTGGG
>VUQH01038583.1:5797-22097 GCA_015106775.1 Etroplus canarensis | reverse complement strand
ACTTCTACAAGCCAGGAGAGCTATTGCACTATGCTGGAAGAGTATGGACGCTCCTACAATGAAAATGTGGAACAAGGAACTTTCTGAATGTATTGGACTGGAAAGATTAACATACATTGCCAAGGGCAAACGAAAAGACTTTGATAAACTCTGGGAACCATATATGAATATGATGACAAATGAAAGCGCTAGATTTTTCTGAAATGATTTGCAAATGCTGTAAAATGTAACCCCCCCATTTTCTCTCTCTCTCTCCCCCCAACCTCTTTTTTTAAAAATTATTTTCCTTCCTAATTTGTTAATTAATCCAATTTCATTACGCTTATTCGAATTGAAAAATGATGCAAGGGTATGCAGTTTGTGTGTGTAAGGTGTGTATATGTTAGGTGTTTGTGAAAAAATTTTGAAAAAGACAATAAACATATTGGCAAAAAAAATGGTAGACTGACACAAGTGGGCGGACTTAAAAAAACATAAATTAAGAAAAGAAATGACTGTGCTGTAACAGTACATGTGCAATACCTTGCAATTATTCAGTCACATAACCTTGTCCTTCCCTTCCAGGAAGAAGAGTGTCCTGGTTGCACTGATGGCACATTCAAAGGCACGCGTTACTTCACCTGCCCACCTAAAAAAGCTCTGTTTGTGAAACTCAAGTGCTGCAGACCTGACTCCCGCTTCCCATCCCTGCACCACTCTTCCAACCCCATAGAGCGGTGCAACTCCATTGGTGAGTCAATAGGAGGTATATGAATGATTACAATGATCAGTTTAACTATTCGTTTCATACACTTTGTATTTACATTTTGATTATTTGTGATTTTGCAGCATTTGGGGGTTACCTGAGTGAAGTGGTACATGAGAACACACCTCCACGCACAGAAAATGATGGTCTGGATGTCATGGTGGGAAAGAAGAAAGGCATTCAGGGCCACTACAACTCCTGCTACCTGGATTCAACACTCTTCTGGTCAGCACTCTTTTGGTGTAACTTGTTGTATTGTATCAACTACAATTTATGAAATTGTTGTTTTATTAATCCATATGCACCATAGTTTTACCAGTTGACCACACAGAGCCTCATAAATCAGGGCAGAGGCTTATTTTATTGTAATTTTTAACTTTGAATCATTCAGAATCAGAATAGTTTGTTAATCCCAGGGGGGAAATTGCAGTTTGTTACAGGTGCTCAGGTCTCTGCATTCCTCCATGGATATGCCTCCCCAGATTATCACTGACCCACCACCAAACCAGTCATGTTGAACGATGTTACAGTCAGCATAACGTTCTCCACAGTTTCTTCAGACCCTTTCACATCTGTCACGTGCTCAGAGTGAAACCGCTCTCCTCTGTGAAAAGCACAGGGTGCCGGTGACAGACCTGCCAATTCTGATATCCTATGGCAAATGCCAATCAAGCTCCATGGTGCTGGACAGTGAGCACAGGGCCCACTAGAGGATGTTGGGCCCTCAGGCCACCTTCATGAAGTCTGTGTCTGATTGTTAGGTCAGAGACATTCACACCAGTGTGATGCTGGAGGTCAGTGATTATCCTGTTCCTCTGTGCAGAAAGGAGCAGATACCCGTCCTACTGGACCTTCTACGGCCCTGTCCAGCTCTCCTAGAGTAACTGCCTGTCTTCTGGAATCTTCTCCATGCTCTTGAGACCTGAGCTAGGGGAGACAAAAACATTTTGGCAATGGCACGTATTGATGTGCCATCCTGGAGGACTTGGACTACCTGGGCAACCTCTGTAGGGTCCAGGTATCACTTCATGCTACTAGTAGTGACACTGACCCTATTCAAATGCAAAACTAGTGAAAAAACAGTCAGAAAGGGATGAGGAGGGAAAAAAATGTCAGTGGTCTCCACCTGTAGAACCATTCCTGTTTTGGGGGTTGTCTCATTGTTTCCCCTTTAGTGCACGTGTTGTTGATTTCATTAACACCAAAACAGCCGAAACTGATTAACAACCTTCTGGGATTTTGATCAGGTCAGATAAGTAATAGAGAAGTTTAATTGACCTGATGTTATACTCTGATTTTAAAAAGTGTTCCTTTAATTCTTTTGAGCAATGTGGTAGAATCCTTTTCATTATACTTTTTTGGAGTTATGAACTTTAGCTTTAAGTTCAGTCTGAGGGCTTTGCAAAGGCAATATTTCAAAATTTAAGTTTTTAAAAAAAAATCTATTCCCTATTTGTGACAGTTTTGCATTGAAATGTTCATGTGAAACAACAGACATCTACTGCTACCATCGCATAATGTCTTATTTGCTGATAAGCTGATGTAGATTTCCGAAACTGACACTTTTTCGTGATCTGGTTTTTAATATCAGATAAACACAGACCAGTAAAACTGGCCAATCGTAATATCAATTAGATAACAGGAAGATATGTTTGAATATTAACTCCTTGTTATATGTTTTGCACTCCAGTCTTTTTTCCTTCAGTTCTGTACTGGACACGGTTCTGCTGAGGCCCCGATCAAAGACTGACGTAGAGTATTACAGAGAAACCCAGGAGCTGCTGCGTACAGAGATAGTCAACCCACTCCGCATGTAAGTCTCAACAGATACTCTGCTGCATGTTTTTGACTCATGCTGTATTGTTATCTCCTGTTGGTGTTGCTGTATTAACAGAAGGATAAAAAAGGATAACGACCTCTGCTAAATGTGGAAGGATTTTAAATAAGAGCTCTTCTGTCTTTGTCCTCCAGACATGGGTATGTTTGTGCCACTAAAGTAATGAAGCTAAGAAGGATTTTGGAGAAAGTAGAAGCTGCCTCTGGATTTACCTCTGAAGAAAAGGGTATGAAAATGAGACTATTTGCTTATCAGGTTATCAACACTGTATTTTTTTCTTAGTGCTTATTATCATGAGTTTGTGACTTGATGTTGGTGGTTGTTTCCGTATGTGTATTCTAGTATTGCTTGAAAGATAATACAAAGTTTTTAAAACCTGTAAAATGAGATTTATTTGCAGTAAAAGAAATATAAAACCAAAATACTGTTTTAACATAGCATGTACATTTATTCACAGTTTTAACAGTTTATAGCACCATCTACACAGAAATATTACCTCAAATCTCATTTTAGTAAATTTTGCACTGCAGATCCAGAGGAGTTCCTTAATATCCTTTTCCATCACATACTGAGAGTGGATCCATTGCTCAAGCTAAGGTAACAGCCATTTGACTTTTGAACAAATACGAAAAGCTCTTTAGCTACATTCCTTCATTGTTCTGTCAGATATAATGTTGATGGATGTACTGGTTCATTTATTTATGTATTGGAAAAATAAATGGATACATCTTTTCTAACCTATTCTTTTTTTTTTTTTACAAAACTAAAATAAAATACCAAAACTGACACTGGCAATCACTTTGGCTCAGCAAGAGTTAGTCTAATAAATTTAACTCAGGCACCAGGAAAAACACCACCTCTACCCACCTCAGTGGATTTAAATAAAATAATCAAGATGTGATAGAAGTGTAGACTTGAAGCTTTAATGCAAGGGGATTCACAAAAATATTGTATTGACTGTTTAAGAATTCCAGCCATTTTCATACATTGTCAGCATTTTCAGAGGCTCAGAAGTATTTGAACAATATGACTGACAAGCAGTTTCATAGCCAGGCCAAACTAAGCAGAGAAAACTTCTGGAGTTGATTACAAGTGTTGCACTTGCATTTGGTAACTGTTCTCTGAAACTCTCAATATAAGGTCCAAAGAGATGTTTATGCAAGTGAAGGAGGCCTTCATTAGGCTGAAAAACCAAAATAAACCTATTAGAGGATAGCAAAACAACAATCTGGAACATTAATGAAAAGAAGGAATGCACTGGTCAGCTAATAAAAGGCCTGGAAGACCATGAAAGACAACTGAAGTGGATGATTGTAGAATTCTTTCTTTGGTTAAGGAAAACCCCTTCATAAGATCTAGCGAAGTCAAGAACTCTTGAGGAGGTAGGTGTATCATTGGCAGAGTCTACAGTTGCCTTCATGAATGTAAATAAAGAGGGTTTACAACAAGATGGAAATTACTGATTACACTCAAGAACAAGAAGGATTATACCAGCAAACATCTAAAAGAGCTTGGCCAGTTCTGGGGAAAAAAAATCTTCAGACAGATGAAATCAAGATTAACTTGTGCCAGGATTATGGAAAGAGAATGGTATAGAGAAGAAAAGGAACAGCTCATGATCCAATGCATACCACATCATGTGTTAAACATGGTGGAGGCAATGTTAAGGCATGGGCATTGGCACTGTGACACACCGTCACAGTGCAAATAGATAAGGACCCAAAGCATACTGCAAAAGCAACACAAGAGTTTCTCAAGGCAAAGAATTGGGATATTCTTCAATGACCAAGTCAGACGCCTGATCTCAGCCCAATAGAGCAGCTTTTCAGTTGCTAAAGACAAAACTGAAGGCAGAGACCTGCTAAACAAGCAGCAACTGAAGGCGGCTGCAGTAAAGACCTGTCAGAGCTTCTCTAGGGAAGAAACCGAGCATTTGGTGTTGTCCATGGGTTCTGTATTTCGGGATGTCATTGACGGCAAATGTTTTCTTCCAAGTAAAAAAACAATCCTTATATTTTAAATTATGTTAGTTTGTCCCATTACTTTTGAGCTTGTGAAAATGGGCAACTATGTATAAAATGGCTGTAATTCCTAAACACTTTACGCATTGCTTGTCAAACTCCTTGAATTGAAACGGAAAGCCTCCAATTTGATCACTTCTTGACTGTTAGATTTGAAATCAACTGCGGTGGTGGACAGATTCAAAAATTACCCAAAAAAAGAAAATATGTCATCATCCGAAAATATATATTGACTTATAAAGCTATTGAGACACACAGTGGGGCGAATTAAGATGTAATGATTCAAAGAAACCACAATGACAAAAAAAACACAAATTTGAGCTACCTAATATTAAATAAGTAATAAAAAACTATGCCAAAGCATCTGTTGGCAAAACATAAAAATCCACCCAGAAAACACCACCCCTTCGTCTACATAATAATGGATAAAGTCTTGAAGCAATGTTTTTTTATTACTGAAACATTTTACTACTGTACTTCTAGTTGAGATTTAGTGAAACTAATCAAGAGAAATGCCTGAAGCTTTTAAATGCTTTTCATACAAAAACCATATGGATGACACTTGATAATGAACATGTCGCTGATTATTAGTGCATTACCAAACTATGCAAATATAAGCTCAAACCACTAAACCAGGTGTCTTGATCTGTAACTTGTTGACTAAAGGAGATGGAGTTTCACTTTTGTTTTTGTCAGACTTTGAAAATTAATGTTATGGTCTCCTGTAATAATCTTTGCAGTTCAGATGAGTGGACTATATGGCTCAGAGAGTTGGCTGTCCTCATTCCTGTCTACTGTTATGCAGTTGCTAGAGTTTTAAAGCTATGTCAAATAAGGTGGATAATGAAGCATGTACCTGTATTGGAAAAAATAGTCTTAAATCTGATTTTTACCATTTGTCAGTGACATGATGCAGATGTAATAAAACAGATACCCTGTAATATTTCAAGATGTAAATTTTCAAGTTAAATTACTTTAAGTAGATGCTGAAAATGTGTGCGTTCATCTTTTAATAATATGAATATTTATTTATTTATATTTATGAATATTTTTGTATTTATATTTTAGGTATTGATAGATGAATTGGTATTTTCTTCTTAAAATAAGTAGAACTGGTGCTCTTTGGTGTCCTCCATTGTGTAGGGAAGGGAGGGGACAGACAGAGAAGTAAAGTAACAAAGTTTTGCTGTTGTTTTCCAGGTCAGCAGGTCAAAAGGTTCAAGACTGTTATTTTTACCAGATCTTCATGGATAAGAAGGACAAGGTTGGAGTCCCTACCATCCAGCAGCTTCTGGAATGGTCTTTCATCAACAGTGACCTAAAATTTGCAGAGGTGAATTTGAATTATTTTCCACTTTTTTTGAAACTTTTTTTTTTTTTAAATTAAAGTTTGATAATATTGTGCCTTGACTGGTCTGTTAAGTAGTGGTTTGGTGCTGTTATAATGTGAGCATGTGCACTGCTGCCTAAAATTGAGTTAGTTTGTTTTTTTCCCTTATGTAGTATTTTGTTTTCAATTTCACTTCAGTGTGTGCAATAGAAATTGCTCCTTATGTTATTTTCAATTGCTGACATTGCAGTTATAAAACCAATTGTTTCATCTTTGCTTATCTTACACCCATTTCTTTAAATAACACTTACAACATACACCTCCTGATCATAAAATGTCAGGTTTTTAAAATTAATTCCCATTAGCAAAGGTAAATAAAAATCAAATGCCTAGCCACACCTCTTAATCATTGAATTCAGGTATATCATTCAGTCCCATTGCCACAGTTGTATAAAATCAAACATTAGCCATGTAGTCTGCTTTTGCAAACACATATGAAAGAATGAGTTGTTCTAAGGAGCTCACTCAATTCCACCATCGTGCTTTGATAGGATGCCATTGTTGTAACAACTCAATTAGTGAAATTTATCTCATCCTAGATATTCAATGATCTGTAAGTGGTATTGCAAAGTGGAAGTGTTTAGGAACCACAGCTACGCACAAAGTGTCCAACCATGTAAAGTTGCAGAGCGGGGTTGCCCAGTGTTGCTGTACATTGTGTGTAAAAGTTGCTAATGCCCTGCTGACTCAATAGCTGCAGAGTTCCAAATGTCCTCTGACATTAACACCAACAAAAAATTGTGTGATGGGAACTTTGTAGCACTGGTTTCCATGGCCAAGCAGTTGCATGCAAGCCTTATATTACCAAGCACAGTGCCAAGGGTTGGATGTAGTGGGGTAAAGCACGCCACCACTGGAATCTGGAGCAGTGGAAACATGTTCTGTGAAGTAACGTATCAGGCTTCTCTATCTCACAGTGTGGTGGATGAATCTGGGTTTTGTGAATGCCAGGAGAAGTTGCATTCCTGACTGTACTGTGCCAACTATGAAGTTTCGTGCAGGAGGAATAATGCTATTGGGTTGTTCTACTGGGGTTAGTGTTCTAGTGAAGGGAAGTCTTACTGCTTAAGTTTACCAAGAAATTTTGGACAATTTTATGCTTCCAACTTTTTGGGAACAGTTTGGAGGACATCCTTTTCTGTTGCAACATGACTGTGCCCCAGAAACAAAGCAAGATCAATAAAGGCATGTTTGGAAAAGTTTGGTGAGAAAGATATTGACTGACCTGCATGCAGCCCTGACCTCAACCCCAATGAACACCTTTGGGATGAACTGAAATGGAGCTTGCAAGCAATTCTCTCATCCAACATCAGTGTCTGACCTCTCAAATGCTTTTTAGATGTATTGGAAAAAATTCCCAGACACACTCCAAAATCTTGTAGAAAGCCTTCCCAGAAGAGTGGAAGCTGTTATAGCTGGAGAAACCAACTCCATATTAATGCTTATGGATTTAGAATGGGATGTCCTAAAAGGATGTCATATATGTGTAATGAGTAGGTGGTCTGATGCTTTTGCCCGTATAGTGCACATTTTCAGATACCGGAAGAAGATGAAGGAGTATGAAGCAGTTTGGATTTTCTATCACATATTTTATTATCTTCATTCTCTTTTCTTTAAACAAAATTGTCCATCGGCTTTGTTTGAAAGACCTAATTCCTTTTATAGGTCTGTAACAGCATTGTCCCAGTTCATATTCACTGATTCGGACATGGTGCTTTATAGATGACTACCTATGGGTTCTCTTGCTCTGTTAGGCTCCTTCCTGCCTTATTATCCAGATGCCCCGCTTTGGCAAAGACTTCAAAATGTTCAACAAGATTTTCCCCTCCTTGGAATTAGACATCACAGACCTCCTTGAAGACAGTGAGTATCTAATATTTATTTCCAGTCTAGATGTGTGATGTGTGATCAGTGGTGATTCAAAGCTGTGTGGCATTTGGTAATGAAATTCCACTGAGTTGTCACTTCAGCTCAGCTGAGATGAAGAAACCAATTTTTCTTGCTTTCCAGCCTGCTCTTAACTTTTTAAAGAGCTTCACATTGGTACAGTGTGTCAGCAGTGATAAAGGTTTGTGTTTTGTTATCCAGCTCCAAGGGAATGTCGTATCTGCGGAGGCCTGGCTCTGTACGAGTGCCGAGACTGTTATGAGGATGGGGACATCACTGCTGGCAAGATTAAACAGTTCTGTGAAAAGTGCAATACACAGGTAAACAACAGAGGGCATTATTGCAGCATTACATCAACCAAAAAACTGGTTTTAACATCTGTGTGAGGATCATCCATTTGGTGGCGCCAAATCCAAAGGAATTGTAGTTTCTCAGCATAGGCACTGTGTTAAAGGCTGCTTCTACTGTAGATTGTAATACTTGACCATGAAGTCAGTACATATGAAAATAATATTGGATGGCAGTCTCAAAGGCTTTTAATTCCTCTCATCTCTAATATGTATGTCTCATATAAACATGTTGAACATCCCTAACAGGCCACAGTTGCAAATTGTGCATGTGATGTGCTGTCTATCTGCATGTACCGGTTTAGGTTCACCTCCACCCGAGGAGGAAAGCCCATCGACACGGCAAACTATCCGTCCCTAAGGAGCTACAAGAAGGTTCGGGCCGTCAGGGAAGTTATCCCCGCCAGAGGATGGAGCTGTTTGCCGTGCTGTGCATCGAAACCAGTCACTATGTGGCCTTCGTCAAGTACGGCAGCGCAGATTCATCCTGGCTCTTCTTTGACAGCATGGCTGACCGTGATGGTGCGTGTCATGGCCTTTTGATGTTGCGCTTGTATTAAACTGATACTTGAAATTGAAATGAAGTTGTGAAGTTATATTACATTGATAAATGGAGGAACTTCTTCTTTCTTTGGTGTCAAACAAAACACCTATAAGAATATTTGTAAACTTTCTTTTTACATTTAATCAAATAATGAATGGGCGAATGCAAAAAAGAAAAGAAGTTAATTGAGAACAATTGAACAAACTACAGAGTAACATTTTTGTCATTTTTCTAATGTGATCAGCATATTTTTAGTGATTAACTTAATAGTTTCAGCTTTTTTAAAGACATAGTTTTGAAAGTTATGTAAACCAAAACAGCGACTGCCTTTAATTTTAGTCGTTTAGTTTTTCAAACACTGAGACTTGGTCTTGACTAAAATACAAAGCTTTGCTGTGTTCATTGTGCTGTTCCTAATGACCTCGCATGTGACTTTGCAGGAGGGCAGAATGGTTTCAACATCCCACAAGTTTCTCCCTGTCCAGAGGTGGAAGCCTACCTGAAAATGACCCCAGAGGAACTGCACGCCCTTGATCCCAAAAGCATCCAGGGCCAGGCCCGTCGCCTGCTTTGTGATGCCTATATGTGCATGTACCAGAGCCCGACCATGAGCCTGTACAAGTAGAGTCCTCTCTCAAGACCCCTACCCCTCACTGCCACCCCTTAGCCACGTCACCTCCCCCTTCCCCCCTCTCCAGGGCCGAAGATTTCCAGAAAGACCAAAAATGAAAAATAAACTAAAAGAAGAATGCCCGCCTGCCAGCAGGGGCGCTGTCTAAAGTTAACCCTTTTCCTGCCTACTCTCCTCAATGCCTGCCCATTTCTGGTTGGAGGTTGGAGAGATGGAAGAAAGGGGGAGAAGCCTATTTGCACTGTGCATTAGTTGAAGTGTTGTGTTCTTCATGTAGTCCTATGTAGCTTCCCTGTGTCTCAGAGCTGAGCATTGGTGGTGGATGATGAAGCAAATGTAGGCATTATGAGGACTCACTCCCTATTCAGGGAGTAAAGAGACAATGGGTGGGAGGGCATGTTGCATATTGCAGTGGCTGACAAAACATAATGAACTAGTGGGAGGACCTTGCTCACCTCATTTACCTTAAGAAAAGAGGAGTCCTGCTATTCTTAATCACTGAAAATGATGGGAGCTTTCCATAACGCACATTAAGAAAGCAATGCAGTGTGCAAATCCTCATCCAATCTGTGTGTATGCTTCTAAAAACTTGTGTAAAGTATCTTAGTAGCATAGATTCTCCTGGTAGTAACATCAACAATATAGATGTCAACCTACTGTGCAGCTGCATCAAGACCAGACTCTTTGCTCTTTGTGAACTGGTTTGCATAATTCCCCATCAAACCGTGTAAGTGTCTTTACAGTATATGTTTTGCAGAAACAGATGTAGCCATTGTAAAAGTCTCATTTTTTTACTGCATATTTGCTTCACAAATGCTTCACCTTTTGCTCCATCCCCAAGTGGACCTATAGGGAACCGTTTAGGTTTTGCTTTTTATTTTTCCCACTCCCATTTGAAGTCACAGTGAGTGTTAATTTGTTGGTTGGGAGTCATCAGTTTTGTGTTTCAGAATACAAATTTGCCTCTCTGCTGTAGCTGTAAAGAATGGTCTGCATTGCTAATGCAGGGTAGATGCCAGATACATTCATGAAGGGAGGCTTGTACAATGGCTTCTGTTGTAAAGCTGGTTGGTGGAGCACTCCATGCATTCATAGGGTCAATGAGGTGAAATACTGGAAATGTCTGACTGTTTTCTTTAAGGTAAGAATGTGTGATGTGAAGAATTTCATATGCAGTGATTTTAAGTCTATCACTCATTGTGTTGATGAGTAAATCTAAATTATGTTTTATGTTTACGAAGCCTTTTCTCTGCCTGTCACAGTGGGTTGGATTTCCTATGACTGAAGTGAAGCAAGTATTATTTCTTGCTGCCTTTTAATGAAAGTGTGACTTGTAGTATTTCCATCTAGGCACAAGATAACAAAACATTTGCAAAAAAATTTAATTATTATTTATTATACTCTAATCATATTACAAAGTCTTGTCCCTTTCTAAAAAAAATGAAACAGGGTTAATGAAACAATGTTGGGTACTCCTTGTCCTTTTTGACTGTGTATTGAAGTGAGTTTTTGTCAACAGTAGCACCTACTGAATGTTAACAGATGATGAGAAATGAAGAGACACAAGGCTGGTAACCTTGGGGTATCATAAATGTATTTAAAAATAAATAAAAACACGATTCCATTATACTCAAATACCAAAAGCGCACCAGTTTAAATACAAACTAGCTGTTTTTTAATGTCACAAAATGACAAATAACAAGCTACAGATAATGACATCAGCATTATATATATATATATATATATATATATATATATATATATATATATATAACATATATATATGTATTTCCTAAATCACAGCTCAATCATTGGTTCAGTTGTGATGGTTAGGTGAATGTGTACGAGCAATTTTTAAATTACCTCTCACCTGACAACTTCCATTTTTGCTCTGTGGCCGTTTCCACTGTTGCAGGTATTTGGACACCTGTTCGAACTCTTTCTGCACTGCTGGTGCGTGTCACTGATTGGAGCCTTGTTCTCTATGAGCGAAGTCTCAGAGCAGAGATTAGGATTTAGATTTTTTTTTCCTGTTTCATCTGTACAGTGTAGACATATGTGACGGGTGGAAAATTAATGTCAGTGATGTTCCTGTAAATGTTAACAAAAAATAAAGCCCATTTTGAAGGGTGAAATTGTGTATTTTATGCCCAGTGTAGGTCAGCATCCAGGATTTCTCTGCAGATGCTTTGGAATTTGGGTGTTTTTGGGGTGGCATCTCAGCCATTTTTTTTCCACAAAGTGTTCACAGCACAATGCCAAAAATATTTTTTTAAATAGTGTTGAAACTGACAATGCTTTAGCTCATCCAGTTGGGGGACCGGAGACCTTATGCTGTGGTGAGGCGTCTGTCTGTCCATTCATAGTTCACAAAATTGCTGCTCCTCTTACAGCGTTGGTCAGATTTTAGTGAAACGTACACACAGATCATCAACTAATGGGTCTTCACCCAAATTGTGCTCAGTCATATTTGTCATTTTACCGGCAGTTTTCCATTTTCACACGAATCACCAATCTTAAGCTTATTGGTCTGGATTGTGATGCTCATAAAATGAGTGTGTGTGCCCCTCTGCCATCTACATATAAATCCCATCATTAATTTGATTTTTGACGTGATAATGTTTTAAGCTAGGTTAGAGCCAGTCAAGATCTGGGGCTGTGGCACAAGCATTAAAGTTTCATTATTAAAGGAATATCTTATCACATCAAGTTCATGCAGAGGGGTGGCTCAGTGGTTAGCATTGTTACCTCCCTACAAGAGGGTCCTGGGTTCAAATGCAGGTGTGGCCCCTCTATATGCAGTTTGCATGTCATCCCTGTGCTTGCACAGGTTCTCTCCAGGAGGTCTGGCTTCTCCTGCCAGTGGAAATCATACTAAGTTAATCCTGCCTATGTTGACCCAGGACTCTTAACTTCAAGAGTTTGCTTCTTGGTTAAATAAAGGTTAAAAAAACCCAAACATATATATATATTTAACTGCCAGCATAACTTCCTGTTTTCATGAGTACAAAACTTGAAATTCAATTTGCAGTGGTCCACTGTCGCTATTCCTATCATTTGCTATTCATGCTGGCCAACTTTTCATGGTTTAGATTAGTCATTTAGCTGGCAAACCAAGCCCTGTTACAGCACTGTGATAGCTTGATAGGTACAGTTTTGTCACAGGTGTTGTATATTACTTGTATTCTGTTAGATGGTGATTAGATGATCATAGGAGTAGCCCTATTGGTTGACTACCAACATTAAGAAGCTTTGGTTGGGGCCTTCCTATCACCATTATGCAAGCATCCGTAATATGGTCAATTCTATGACATGCTGATGCGTTCACGTTTTCATTCTTCTGTGGCCATGATTACCACGGACCATGTAGCCAAACTCAAACACTTTCATTTGGTGGTTAACAAAATGAATTTCTCCTGGATATGACTATTTGTGAGCATCCTTGACTTCGCAGTGGATTTTAATTCTCATTAGTTTGTGCAGTGCAGTGCAGCCAACCAGTGACAAGAAAACTTAGCACTTTCTTTCTGTACTTCACACATTCCAATAACCTGTGAGTTGCTATGGATTGTGAGCTGGATGAGCTACTACATCACTAACTGGTTCTGGTTCATAAAATTTTAACTTCACAAACTAAAGAGACAACAATGTGTCATTCTGGAAAAGTTCAGTCAAATATTTTAGTTCCACATTAACAAATAACTGAGGCTGCTGGGGTTTATCTTATTCACTTGCTGTAGTGAAGTCAACCTGGATATGCAGAACATTCAGCTACTATAAAACAGTTAATTCAATGCAGTCAATGCAAAACTACAAATGTTTACACAAAGTTTGTGTTGCCTATTAATTTTGAAATAATTGGGCTCATTTTAAAAAAAATGATATTCATGTAGTTTTTGCACAGTAAAAGAAACTCAGAAGAGGAGCTCACAGTGATAACACAAAAAATGAGTTTCCAAATAGATATTCATTCATTTCTAATGAGTGTAGTTAACATGACTTTGACAAGATGCCAGCTGGCTTCATTGTAGGCTGTTATTTCCGGGTTGGGTACGAAATGACCTCAAGCTGACTACTACTGAGTACTACATTAAAAGGGTAGTTTCTGTATCTGGTGAAAAAATGCACTGCTGTGAGGTTAGTATAGCACAGAGACGTGAAGGCTGTAGCTGGCATCTCACATCCTTCAATTGAATCTTTCATATTCGTATAAATTCAAAAAACATAAATGTGATGTCATTTTGTCTTGTTCTGTACTATTACTTATTCATTTCAGTTTTTTAGGGCTATACTTGTGAATCCCTGTAAAACGTGCATATTTTTCACAATTTAAAATGTGTGTTATTCACTGAGTAAGATCTGATTCTTAACTGATAGGATTACTATAATCAAGACTAATTTAGACCTTTGAAACAGTGAGCAAGTGTTGATGTGTAAACCGTTAATAACAATATGATTCCAGCCTGTTATGCTCTACAAGAGAATGTGAAAGATTAGTTATAGTCTGTTTTGACCAGTTGGCTGGATTTACTCTTGTAGCTGCGCTGTGTGTTCAGATTAAGTGTACATCAGTGACCCAATTCCCCAGACGACCTCTGACAAAACGATACCCCGGGATAAATCAGCATGCATTATACATGCACCTCCCCCTCCGCCAAAGCCCTTTTCCACACCTTACCCTGTTTAGTTTTTAGTCAAACTTGAAACCAGCTTAGCAAGCTGACTTCAGAAGTGCCAGATAAGTATTTGTCAACAGAACAGCTGGCGCACAATGCCCTCTTGTAGCTTTATGCCACAGCATATGCCAGCCGCTCGTAGCGTGTGGTAATTTAGCCGGGGCTGGTTCCACGGGAACAGATGGGCTCAAGTATTGTTATTCTCACTCCAGCTCAGGGCCCCTGGGGGGAATCACTAAATAAAATCAAAGCAGATGGACCTCTCTGGGCTAGGCTGTGTTTATGATAAACAGTCAGTAGAACTAGTGTCCATCTAACACCTTAACCCCACCCTCCAAATAAACTAGCAGTGAACAGGATTACAGTAGTTTGACCTCACCTGCTTTGGGCTTAAACTCTTTATTCACTGAAACGACAGCCAAACCCAAACAAATAGAAGGGTTAGGAAGGAACTAAATTATGACTTACCCTGTCCTGTGGAGAGTTTCAACATTTTCCATGCACCGCAAGTCATTCTTTACCCACTTGACCTTAAACTTTAAAATTCTCTCAAAACAGAAGCTCTTATTTTGATGCTGAATTAGAAGTGTCTCACTAGCCTGTTCTTTCTCACTGACAGAGGACTGTTTTGTTCTTTTATAACCTTGCCAAGATTTCATCGCTGTGGTTCTCACATTCATGCCTTGGCGGTAGCATGGCCATATTAAACACCATCTCATAAGGTAATCTGGTCTCCCCTTTTGTTATATAGAGCACAGAAAAGCAGGACAGTTCTCACTTAGCACCGAAGCCCAAATCCACTTTAATTCCCATGGGAAAAAACAGCTATAAACAAAGGAATCCTATCAGTGCAGAACGAAGGTAAATGTTTGAGGCCATTGAGACAACAGGAAAGCAGTGATTTCCAGCACTAAAGATGAAAAAGAGTGGAGCATGAATGGTTTTTGAGCCAATCAGTCCTAACTCAATATACCACTTCAGTGTTGTTTTAACTCCATCACGGTAACCGGTTTTATTTAGTGTCTTCAAAGGTCAGTTTCTGATGAAGTCAAAGTAGTGTAATCAACCTAAATGTTTATTGCCAAAAGTATTAACTCAGCAGTTACTCAGTCACTTTAAGCTATCTCAGAATCTTCCCTTTAGTTTCTTTTCCACTTTTCTTCGGGCTTCAGAAGACAGTTATTTTTCACTATTACCCAGATCGTTTTGTCTTTTCTGTGGACACATGCCTCTCCAAAATTACACTCAGACATTTAGCAGATCTATCAAGTCAATTCATCAGCAGATGCCTTTGGCTTGATTGTTGTCAAGACACAAAATTAACATTTGTCTTGTTTTTAAAAAAAAAAAAAATCAATTGCAGCCTTCTGTGTTTCATCAGTCTCAAAACAGCATTCCATTTAAAAATACCACTGTGTTTTAAAGAAATCAGGATTTAACTCAAATAATTTTCAAAGGATATGACTTGTACATACAGTATATTCCATACAAAAACTCTTTCCTGCATGTTCTTCTTAAAATGTCAAATTAGAGTTATAGCTATTCAGCTAAACTTTTAATGAATTTGCTTTAAAATTTATATCATTGCTGCTTCTAAACTGCTGTTCTGTTCTGTATTGTTTACCAGACTCTATTGTAATCTTAACATTGGTACTCCTCTAAGTAGCACATCAGTTGTTCTCCCTCATTTTCAGAAAGGACCTGGTCGCTTGGATGAAGAATTAATTGCCTCTAAAGCAACAGCTACCAGATGTTGTTGGTCCTAAGAGCCAGGTGTGGATAAATTGCATATGCAGAATGTGTGTAAAATATTTAAAGTCGTATCTTTCACTTAAGGTGTGAAGTGTTTTTATTGCCCATCACTGCTTTGAGTATGGCGCGAGGAAAGGCCGGCAGCCCCCCCTGGGCCTGCCGCACTGGAGCTCAGCACCTGTGGTGTTAAGAATACGGCTGGTGAAGCTGAGAGTGAGACTTGGCATGGCTTTGTGCTGTGTTGTAGTGAGGTTGGTGCATAGATGGGTGGGGTTCCTTCCACCTGTTCACCCCTCTAATTCCCTCCTGGCTGCCACCTTTAACACTGCATTATTTACAGGTGCTCTCTGGATGGAGACACAAGCTGCTGTCTGCTTTAAATATGGACAGTTTTGTGTGTGTGTGTGTGAGTGTGTGAGTGTGTGTGTGTGTGTGTGAGTGTGTGTGTGTGTGTATTTATGTTTTGTTTT
>VUQH01038582.1:0-10709 GCA_015106775.1 Etroplus canarensis | reverse complement strand
CTGGTCCTTGTTGCACTTCCCCTCCTACTGTTCCAGCTGTTCCCTGTTACCTATTGTTCCTGTGATTGGTTGTTTCTGTCTATTTAAGTTTTGCCTTCCTGTCTACCTGCGTCGCAGCATTGTCAGTTCACCACGCCTTGCTTTAGTCTCATTGACTAACTACTGTCTGGTTGATTTCCTGCCTGGTTCCTACACCATGCCATGTTATTGCCACGCCATGCTATGACCTTGTTTTCTACGGCCTTGGACCATGCCATGTCTAATTTTAGTTTCTTCACCCTTGGATTCACACTTAGGTTTTGTTCTTTGTTTTCGTCAAGTATTTGTTTGGCAATAAAGCCTTTTAGTTAAGTCAAGTCTCTGCGGTCTGCATAGTGGGTCCACGCCACACCACCTCTCCCACCATGGGAGACCATGACATGTGGCCTTGGTGGAGGTTTCTGATTTCTGACTGCTTCTAATTTAATCATACCATTGCTATCTACAGGCATGTTTTCAGACAGGATCAGCCTTTTTAAAGAAAGCTGGCAAATTGATAATTAGCTTTTCACTTAAATGTATCTTCTACTGGACAGTTAAGAAGGCAAAAGTACTTGCACCACTTTTCTTCTTTTCTTCACTCTGACTGTAATATTAGACAGTCCAATGCCACCACAGTAGAAAGATAGTAAACAACATTTTAAAAATGAAACAGTAACCTATTAATTTAATATATATATAATAAACATCATTTCTTGTGGTCAGTAAGACAACAGCATTTTTAATATAGAAAATTTATCTCATATCTGCCTCTATGATATATGGTTTGGAGATGAGTGAACTGACGAAAAGCTGGAGATGGCAGAATTGAAGATGTTGAGATTTTCCCTGGGAGTGACCAGGATGGACAGGATTAGAAATGAGTACATCAGAGGGACAGCTCAGGTTGAGCAGTTTGGAGACAAAGTCAGAGAGTCAAGGCTGAGATGGTTTGGACATGTTTAGAGTAGGGATGGTGGATATATCCGACAAAGGATGTTGGAGATGGAGCTGCCAGGCAGGAGGAGAAGAGGAAGACCACAGAGAAGATTTGTGGATGTAGTGAAGGAGAACAAGCAGAGGGTTGGTGTGAGGGAAGAGGATGCAAGGGATAGGGTGAGATGGAGGCAGATGATCCGCTGTGGAGACCCCAAACGAGAGCAGCCAAAAGAAGAAGTAGAAGAAGAAGAAGAAGCTCTTCCTCTAAATGAAATACAAATTAAATTCAATTAATCTATCTGTCGTTAATAAAACATTTATTAAGTTTTCAGTGTTGGGGGAGGGGGCTACTTACAAAGGAGCAACATGGATTTCAAATAAATTCATTATATTTCAAAACCAGTTACATTCAGAGACGTTTTTCTCAGCAAGTACATTGATTGTTCTTGCTGAAACTATGATAATACTAATAATGAGCAACAGCAGTTAATGACGTTTGAAGGTTGAAGTTGCAGTAACACTAACACTAACATCACAAACTGGATTACATTACAAGTTAAACACAAGTTTAAGCTGTGAGTCTTTGTTTGTAGGATTGTCTGTACAGGCAAAATTTTACTCTTATCAGACTAATCCAGCCTAGAGCCATAGACCTCTACCTCACACAGAGTTAGGTACTCTTGTCTAGAGGGAATGACTATATTAACATAGCGGCCTTCCATCCCATTGCACTGGAACTCAGCAAGAGCACCTCCTGGAATACTTGTGATCACAGCACACCTGGCAGAAGAAACAGAAAATTTGTGAGTTAATCCTGATCTGGAGGGGGACAGGATTTCTGTACCGAGTTCAAGAGTTCTCAGCCTCAGACTGATCAGTCACTAGTCAGTCTCTTTAAAGATTACAATTCATCATGGACACTATCCAGTCAAATCACATCATGGAGTCTACTTTACTGTAAGTCAGATATGTTTTTTTTTAATTTATTTATTCATTTTTACTATAGTTCACTAAAAATAGAAAATAAAAAGTTGAGGACACTCAAAATACAAGGCAACTTAATTCAAAAGCTTTTGAATTTTATCAGCTGAAATTTACACATTTAGGCAACACTTCTGGCAAGTTAAATTTTCTTAGGTTAACATGAAAATTCTAGCTTCAATGCAATGCATTTCTGCCTTCAAAAAACACAGAAATTCTATGAGAAATTTTTTACTAAAACTATTTTTTGTTGTTGTTGTTGTTTTTTTACTTAAAAGTAAGCACCATACCCTGCGCTGTAACCTGACGTGCATCTCTCGAAAAATTTAACTACATGGCAGGTCAATGCGCATCACTCACCGGTATGAATCCTTTGAAGGCTTTACAGAGACTCAGCACAGAGGTTTAAATTATGCTTGAATGCTAATATCAGTACAACCTCAAGTTCATTGTGACAATTAAAATTTTGTGTAGTAAGTGTAGCCTTTTTATTTAAGCATGTTAGCATGCTTCAAAATGTAACCCAACTAAAAGTAAGCTAGTCAGTACTTAGTTCTGCATCACCTTTTATGGTATTTCATTACAGAGAAAATCTGTTGATTATGAACCCTAGTACTGCCGGACCTCAATATATTGATGTACCAGATAAGTTTAGTGTACTGACGGTCGTCTATATATTGATCACTTTCGGTGTTTTCATGTACTGCCAGTCGTCTAGCTGGTCATATAGCTGGCAGGACTAGAGTTAATCTGTAGATCATGACTGTCTGTACAACATTAAAAAAGCAGCCTGTCCATTAGTGGTTGACAGATATCAGTTTGGACACTGGTTGATGTCCTGCCTTCAAGAGTGACAGGAGAATCAAGTAGCTGGAAGACATGTTATGTTCAAATACAACATATACATAGGTAAAGATGTAAAGCAAGAAATAATAAACTTTAAGTCAGCATTGTGTAGACTACCTGGGATTGTTGTTGCCATTGTTGTCAAGGGAATCTCCAATGCGGATCTCAGCTCCGTTGAGTCGTTCCGAGCGGTAACGTCTATTTACTATGTTAACAGAAAACACTTTATGTGTTTTGCGCAGATCAAGTCGCCACCAGGGGCTGAAGTTGTTGTTTGTGTGAGTGCAGGAGGCTTCTTCCCACTTGCTGTTACGATTACCATCTATGGCATTATATGCAAAGCCGAACTCATACAGTGAGGACTGTGTGGCTTTCCCTTGGAGTGCAAGATTCTCTTCTGCAAAGAGAGGGATTTTTTTTTAAAGCACAGACACCTGGATATATTTATTTTCAAAAAGTCACATTTATTGATATAGTTGCTCAAATTCTCACCAGTTGGAGCAGGATATCCGTAAACTTCCACTTCACAGACAGTGAGGATCTTTCTTGAACCAGACAGAGTCAAAGTAACATAACGTCCCTCCACACGAGAAGTGAAAGTCACAGTTAAGAATCGGCCTAAACCAATTGCAGAAATTATAGCAACCCTAACAGAAAGTGTGAGAGATAAACACATTTTATTATAGGTGTAGATGTCAGGACTTGTGATACTGAGGTAATATTACAACAAATCCAGGCTTTCGTACGCCCTGTATTGTATTGTTCACCTTATCAAGCCAGGGTGTGTTTTTTTAAGTAGTAGTATTTGTGCCTTTAATAATCTGTAACAAACACAATTTCCCAGTAGTTACAGAGCCACGAATATGGTATAGGGAGGCAGTCTGATTGGGTGAATAGCTTGACAAAATATAAGCCTTTAAGGCAGCTGACTGCTGTATTTTCAATTTTAAGATCATAAACATTTCTTTTAACTATAACAACTCCATAACCATACCATAACACTTACTGAGTCTTAAGCCACCCTTTCACCCTATTTTCCTCACTAGAATTAGCAGTACCTCTTTGTGTACTGTCATGATTACAATCAAAAAAGGCCTGTTTCTCAAAAGTCACACAAACTGGTAGTCCAGTAACCTATACATTATCTATTTTAAAGTGATAATGGAATAATGTAGAAAGTAAGATATGGAGTGCCAGTGAGCCAAACATGGGCAGCTCACAATGTCAGTCCTGCAGCAACCTCCTCTATTTCCACTGAACCTTTTACAAAGATAAATGTAAACAAACAATATAAAGATTAAAATGAGTAAAATGCCCAAACAAACAGGAAAAGGCAAAAATCAAACACAAAATAATCACAATATTACTAATAATTCTTATTTTTTTATATTTATTAACCTTGGATTTTCTAAACCATTGTGGCGCACAGAGTTGCCTATATGGATCTCCAGCCTATTAAGTCTTTCTGCACAGCAATCTCCTCTGTTGGTGATGGTGACAGAAGTGACAATGTAGGACTGAAGGAGGTCCACTCTCCACCAGGGGTTGGTCTGTTCATTAGTGTGTGTGCATGATCCAGCCATGAAGTGAGAATTACGGTTTCCATCAATGGCATTGTAGGCAGATGTAAGTGCATGGTTGTAACTGGTTGACTGGGTTGCTTTACCACGCAAGGCCACATTTTCTGTGAGTGAGAGAATTAGAATGCGTAAAAAAGTTTCAAGGAAATTACATGCAGACAGCTAAAAGCAACCAGGCATTCAAGTTGTTGCCATGAGTATGCCTCATTAAGTTACTTCCTGAGCTAGCATCATATATGAAATAATAAGTTATTCAAAATGTTCTGTCTAGCTATTGGAGCAAGAAAACATGCAAACTAATTTTCAGCATTTTTATGCAGGGCACAACGCTCAAAACCTGAATCTATATCAATGAGGCTGACCAACACTGGCAATATTGACTTCCTGAAGAATATATCATCTTTCAAAGTAACACATTTTCTTTTATCAAGACTTAAAGCAGTCCAGACAGGTTTTAAAAATATATCATCTGAATTTTATTATTATATATTCAGTTAACTCCAGTTCAATTTTCTTTATATAGCACCAATTCACTGATAAAGTTTATAGTTATAGCTGATTGAGCTCTAACTGCAAATGTTATCAGAAAGGAAAGTTTTAAGCCTAATCTTAAATGTAGAGAGGGTGTCTGTCTCCCAAAACAGGGAGTTGATTCCAAAGGAGAATGGCCTGATAGCTGAAGGTTCTGCCTCCCATTCTATGAATCACAAGTAAGCCTGCAATCTGAGATTGAATTGCTCCATTTGGAAAATACGGCATGAAGAGATCTTTAAGGTAGGCTGGTGCCAAGACTTTGTCTATAAGGAGAAGGATTTTAAATTCACTTCTTTAGTTAACAGGGAGCCAATGAAGAAGTTCCTATTAGTACTCTTACTGCAGCATTTTAAAACAGCCAGATAGCAATAAATTACAATCTTCAAGCCTATAAGTAATAAATGTATGAGCTAGTTTTTAAGCATCAATCTGAAGCATGACATGGGCCTAACCAAATAGGCAGAACATACTTACGATAGGTGCGTGCTGAGCATGTCCCCAGGACAAGTAACAAAAGCAGAACGGAGGTTTGTTTCATTATTCACACTGGCAAAAGAATCAATGATAGAATTACAGTGAGAAATGTGTTTAAATTCATCCCAAAATTGCAGCAATTTTCTTCCATAAGTCATACATACAATGCAAATGTAAACAAAATACCTAATGAACAGAGCACACTCACAAAAACAAAGATTAACCCCCTAGATAGTTTAACTTAAGGATTATACACCATACAATGATAACACGTACCTTGTAAGATAATCAGAAGGAAATGAGAAACTACTGTTAATAAAGGGTATTTATATGTGTCATCATATATCATTGTTTTCCCATGACGCATGAGTTTGAATACACCTCTGAGGACTTTGACATTTTCCTTATAAAAAGATAAGGCTCATTGTGGTTATCAAGCAGATGAGATCAGGTATCAACAGCTTTTAAAGCTGTTGTAAAAATAGCATTGTAAATGTATTTTTAAGATTCAATACTTTATGGCCACACAAGTTTGGAAACAAAAAAGAAACCGATATTAAAACAAAGCATGGAACAATTCCAATGGAAATGGAAAAAAAACCCATAAAACAATGTAGTCAAAATTGTAAAATTAATTTAATACCCTTCAGTTTATCTCAAAATCCTTTGCAGTCAATGACTGCCTGAAGTCTAGAACCCATGATCATCATCAAATGCTGTGTTTCCACTCTTTAGATGTTTGCCAGACCTTTACAGCACCCACCTTCAGGTGTTGCTTATTTGTGGGTCTCTCTGCCTTCGGTTTTGTCTTAAGTAACTGAAAAGCTGCCCTGTTGGGTTTAAATCAGGTCACTGACTTGATCATTGAAGAATATCCCATTTTATTTGCTTTGAGAAACTCTTGGGTTGCCTTTGCAATATACTCTCTCTGATCAATTTTGCAGCATTTGGCTCAATTTGAACAGAGAGTATAGCCCTGTACACTTCAGAATTCATGCTGCTACTATCAGCGGTCACATTATCAATAAATATCATTGGTAGCCATACATGCCGACACCATAACATTACCTCCACCATGTCTGGACAGATGAAACAAAAATGAACTTGTACCAGAATGCTGGTAAATGAAAAGGGAGAAGAAGGAATGGAATAGCTCATGATCCAAAACATGGAGGTTTTTCAAATAATTTTTTTTTCCAAAATTGGGCAAGCTCTTCCAGACTTTTTTTTCTGACAAAATTTGATCTGGCTTTCTTTTTCTTGAGTGTAACCAGTAGTTTGCACCCTCTGTCTTTACAGTCATGAAGGCATCTCTTGATTGTAGACTTTTACAATGATGCCCCTACCTTTACTTAACTAGACATTGTAAAGGGTGTTTTCTTAACCAAATAAAGAATTCTGTGATCAGTTCAGTTGTTCAGTTGTCTTCCATGGTCTTCCAGGCCTTTTGGTGTAGCTGAGCTGGCCAGTGTCGTCGTCTTCTTCTTCTTCTTCTTCTTCTTCTTCTTCTTCTTCTTCTTCTTCTTCTTCTTCTTCTTCTTCTTCTTCTTCTTCTTCTTCTTCTTCTTCAAGAATGTTTCAGACTCTTGCTTTGGCTATGTTTAAAGTTTTTGCTATCTCTCTGATGGGTTAATTTTGTTTTTTCAACCTCATAGTGGCCTCCTTCCCTCACAGTGACATCTCTGTGGACCTCATATTGAGAGTTTCAGAGAACAGCTACCAAATATAAATTCTCTCTTTAAGCTGTCATGGAATAACAAGGGAACAGCCTTCACCTGACCATGAAACTGCTTATCAGTCATTTCATTGTTACATTACTTTTGAGCCTCTGAAAATAGGGGACTTTGTATAAAAATGGCTGTAATTCCTAAAAAGTTTATACAATTCTTTTGTCAAACCCCTTCAATTAAAGAAAACAGTCGCCACTTTGATTCTTTTTGTACCATTTTAGTTAAAATCCACTGTGGCAGTGTACAGGAGAAAAATTACAAAATATGTAAACATGCATAGTTTTCTTAGATCATGTATAAATACTTTATTTTAAAATTCTTGACTCAAGTCATTAAAACATTTGTATCAACTACTATTATTATGAAATGCAAAAGGATGAAAATGTGCAATAGTTTGTGTCCAGCTTTATGTAGCAGCACACTGCTGCAAGTATAGAGTATGCACAAAAAAGCAAAGATCAGTCCCCCAGCTGTGTGTTTGAAAGCATATTATACACCATACACCGACAACCACAGACCTTGTAAATAATCACGAGATGAGGACATGCTGCTCATGCACAGTTTTTTTTCATGGCACGTGCTGTTGTCTATAGCCTTTCACTTGTATTTAGATAAGGTGCATTTCACTGGAAGCACTTCATGATATTGTAAAAGAAGCCATTAAATTTTTTTTAATCAACTACCAATATTGTGAAATGCAGGAGTATGCAAAAGTGCAATAATTTATCCATCGTTATTAGTTAGAAATCTAGCAGCATATGTGCTGCCAGTAGTGTGGACTCAAAAACAACTGTGTGTCTGAAAGTATATTATACACCATACAGTAACAACCACAGACATTGTAAAATAATCAGAAGGAGATGAAGAGATTCTGTTCATGCACACATCTTATCATTTCACGTGCTGTTTGTTTATTATTACAGGCTACTTTTTATGTCTTTATCCTTGTATTTAGATAAGGTGGATTTCACTGGCAGCATTTCATGTAGATGTAAAAGACCCTTGATCTTTTCAGCTTTAAGATTCAATATTTTATTACAAAGAAACATAAATGGAGCAAAACTCTGCATCCACTAGCAGCCTCTTTATTGTGTTTCCCATGCTTGGTGACCTTCTAATAAATGAAGGTGGATATGCTACTGGGACCTACAGTGAGAGACAACACACAAAGAAAATCCTAATATGTCTGTCTGTCTGAATTTAGAGGCTACTAAACTGACAAATATATGCAGTACTTCAGTACTTGTGTTTGTAAAAATGGATGAACTACAATGCCTATAAAAAGTATTGACCCCCTTCTTGGATTTTTCACCCTTTAATTGCTTTAATAACTGAAATCATGGTCAATATAATTTGGCTTTTTTAACAAGAATTAGCAAAGAAGATTTTCTCATGTCAAAGTGAAAACAGAGTTTTACAAACTAATGTCAGTTAATTAAAAATATATAATGTGAAATAAATCTTTGCATAAATATTCTCCCCCTTTAGGTCAGTATTAAGTAGATGCACCTTTGGCTGCAATCACAGCACTGAGTCTGTGTGGATATATCTCAGTCAGGTTGGCACATCTGGACACTGCAATTTTTCGCCATTCTTCCAGCTACAAATTCGATTGGACTGAGATCTGTCACTTTGTTGTCTTTGAATCATTTCTGTGCAGCTTTTGCTGTATACTTGGGGTCGTTGTTTGCTGGAAAATAAATCTTCTCCCAAGCTGTAGTTCTCTTACAAACTGAGTCACATTTTCCGCCAGGCAATATTTTTCTGCATTCATGTTCCCCTCTACTTTAGCAAGCCTTCCAGGGCCTGCTGCTGAGAAGCATCCCCAAGGCATGATGTTGCCACCACCATGCTTCATGGTGGAGATGGTGTATTTGTGGTGATGTGTTTGGTGTTTGCCAAACATAGCATCTAGTCTGAAGGTCAAAAAGCTCATATTTGGTCACATCAGACCAAAGAACCTTCTTCCAATTGACCTTGGAGTCTCCCACATGCCTTTTGGGTGAATTCCAGGATTGATTTCATATGAGCTTTATTCAACAGTTGCTTTCCTCTTTGTCACTCTCCCATACAGCTTTGACTGGTGAAGAACCCTTAATTTCTTAATGATGGATTTGACTGAACTCCATGGGATGTGAGTTGAAATCTTTTTTGTAGTCATCTCCTGACTTATACTTTTTAATGCTCATTTTTCTGATTTGCTTGGAGTGTTCTGTTGTCCTCATGCTGCAACTGTAGCAGGAATACTGATGAACCAGTGACTGAACCTCCCAGACACAGATGTTTTTGTACTACAATCTCTTGACACAAATCAGCTGCACTCAGGTAATCTCTATTTCACTAAATCTGACTCTGGTGGAATCATATTTTTTGTATGCGTTGTATATAGACAGTGACTACCTAGTTTTTGGCCACATCTGTAATTATTGAATTCTGATGTTTCATTCAGTCCCATTGCCACAGGTGTATAAAATCAAAACCCTATCCATGCAGTCTGCCTTCACAAATATTTGTGAAAGAATGGGTTGTTTTAAAGAGTGCTCTGAATTTGACCATTGTACTGTAATAGGATGCAACAAGTCCATACATGAAATTTATTCCTACTTAGATATTCCATGTTCAAATATAAGTGGTATTATTGCAAAGTGAAAGTGTTTAGGAGCAATGAAGTAGTAGACTGTGTAAAGTTACAGAGTGGGGTCACTGAGTGCTGAGGGGTATAGTGCGTAAAAGTCACCAGCACTCTGTTGACTCAGTAACTGCAGAGTTCCAATCCTCCTGCTTCATGGGAGTTTCATGGTATGGGTCTCCATTACCAAGCAGCTGCATGCAAATCTTACATCACCAGCCCAATGCTGTGTTGGATGGAGTGGTGTAAAAAAAATTATGCCAGTAGGCTCATTGCAGCAGTGGAAATGTGTTCTGTGCAGTGTGTGATGGCAAGCCACACATGGTAAGCTCCGCACCTCACCACTAGTTGCTTCACTTTAGTTTACTTTGTAGTCACTACTTTAAATATATTTTATTTATTGTTAAATATATTGTTTCTTTATTAAATTAGTTTATATTTGTTTTTTCATTACACCTTACAATGTTTATATGGAGTGCACACATATAAACACTGCAAGGTCAAAGTTCTGTTTTGTTATATTAATACATCTTTCTTTGTTTGAGTTACCTGGGGGTTCGGCTTCTCCTGCCTGGTCGGCAAAAGGTGTGGCAAAGGGCTGGGGGATCTGAAGTACTGCTGACAGCCTCATTGGACTAAACCACATGCTTCATTGCCTGGGGGTGTTTGGGGTTTGTTTAATTGTTTTGTCTTAGTTGGTTATATGGCAGCCATTTTGTTTTTCCCTTGTGTGTCATATGGTTTAGCTAAGCCAGTATTTAAGTCCCCTCATGTGTCATTTCAAGAGGTCAGTTTGTCTTATGTTTATTTGAGGTTTTGTCCGTTGTTATTTTGAGTTTAGTTTATTGAGTTGACCTCTTTTATTGGTCTGCCTGTTTAAGTTTTGGCTCTGTCAGCTATTTTTCATATTTTTGGGTTAATAAAACCCCATTTTTGAATTAAACACCTGTGTCCTCTGCGCCTTACTGCTTGGTCCCT
>VUQH01038581.1:0-16635 GCA_015106775.1 Etroplus canarensis | reverse complement strand
ATTACATACAAACATACATATGACAGTTTCTTTATCTGCGTTTGATTTAATTCACTATGCAACTCTTTACCTCAAAATTCAAAGGAACAGACAGAAAAGAGGAAGACCCACATGCTTATTAAATCAAGGAGCTGCACTACAAAGCAAACTAACAGACCTGCTGAGCCTTCCAAGGTTAGCAGCACCATCATACTTAGATCTCAAAGAAAACTTAGTTCCACACTCAGCACCGCATAGGATGGATCAAGTCACTCTTTTGTTTCGATACCTGCAGGCACAGACACACACACTCTCACGCAACACCACACTCTCAGACACACCTTGGGGTATAGAAGTGTCTAGTTTTATCTAATGCAAATGTATGCATTGTCATTACGAACTACAAGTCAATTATAATGCCGTGGTTAGTCTGAAAGGGCTGAGGGTGGAGGCACCTCAAGACATTAGTATGCCAGTGTGTTTAAAGGCCAATTTCACCCTGCATGCCTCTGGAACAAAACCCTCAAAGAATTTGCATTTCAACAGAATATCACTTTTCACTGGCTGTTTATGAATCTGCGTCCCGTCGGTGCTCCTATTTCCCATTTCCTAGCCTGGATGCATAATCACTTTTGTGTCAAATTGTCTTCATTGAGTTGTAATAAGCAGAAAAAGATGCCAGTGGAGAACAGTTTTTTCCTTGCCTATCTTCCTTCCTAGAATTTTGCTGAGAATTGGTGTTCATGTTTCTTATGGGGATTTCCTTCAGTATGTGAAGTTGGCTTTTTATGCTTTAATATTCCTGATTAAACACAAGATAACAACAAGCAATGGCAGGCATTGATGCCCAGGCTAAAATGTGCAAGACATTACTGTAAATCTCAGTCACATCCCCTGAGCTCCCCACAATGTTACCTGCCTTTATTATTGGTCATAATGACAGCTGGGGACTGCTGGCGCACTGCCCTGTCACAGAAGGAACTAAGTAGGAGTGTTTTTCTTTTTTTTGTCTGGCAGTATGCGGCTAAACAACATGGAGAAGAAAGCAAAGAAAATATAACGACTTAGTGTCTAGAAAACAGTGATTATTAATTATTTACAGCCCAGTATACACATATAATATTTTTTCTCTACGATAGAAGAATCTATAGTAAATAATTTTAGATAAAATAATAACAGATGTAATTATTCCCCAGATTCTGAGACCTTAACTTGATCTTATAAGAAGAAAAAAACAAAACATTTCAGACCATTTTCAGTTTTTTTTTGAGCATATGCAGTCTCTATGTCAAGCACTTCTATTAAAAATACAACACTTGCCAGAGAAAAAAAATGTTTCTCAAAGACAATTTCTCACTTTGAAATGCTTCTTGCCCGGAGCATACAATAAATGAGGCTCCGGTGAGCAGGCAGTAACTTTTGTCAACAATGCACACTAAATGTTGTGAACTATAGATGTGCAGTATGCAGTTTAACTGCATCCTACAAAACAACCACATTAAAAGCCTAACGGAATATACCAGCTACAAAAAGAAGTGAAGAGAAAGTCACTTATTGGCTGTTGTTTTTGTGAATTAGCAATAGTTGTGTCACACCTGGCACACAATCTGTGTTTTAATGTTTATCTGTCTTCCTTAGAATAAAAAATGGATTGAGCCATATATAAATATTAAATTAAAGAAACTGTCACCATGAAATCAGTGACTGTGCTGAGGTGGACTCTGAACTCAGCAGGAATATAGCGCTATGAGAGCAGATTTTTACAAGGTTGGTGAAAAAAGCATTAAAGTACATATCAAAGGAGAAGAGCATGTCAATTATTTATCAGAGTGAGGAAAACCACAAGGGCAGATACGTGAATAAAGGTAAGGGTCAATGGGATGGTGCCGGGAAGAGAAAACAGGACAGCTCAAAAGCAAAGTCTGGGACTTACAAGCACAAAATATTTTAAAAAGGGTATAGAATATATTAAATATCCTGAGGCAAAAATTGAACATTAAGTAATTCTGTATCCCATTTAAAATTGTTCATTGTCCTCTTGTTTGTTCAACCACACACTCCTGCCATAAGCATTACTGTTTCTACATGTGTACAGATTTAAGTGTTCTTTGTGACCCATAAAGGCTACAGGGTACAGAGAACCAGCAGCTATAGTCGCTAGTGTTTATTGGTGGTAAAGGTCAGACTGTGCACATTTTCAATGTCTTTGGCATTTACCTCAATTTGCAAACATGTAAGCATGTGCACACAAACAGTCAAACTTGATTGCATTTACTGTGTTGGACTGTAAATACGTAAGAATATTATAAACATTACACAGTCCTGTGTTTGCATCCATAAAATTTAATCTAGGCATGACACATGCTGCCACAGGCACTAAGGTCATGTATATGTACGAAGGCATGCGGTGAATTTTGTAAACTCCAGCCTGATAAGGATCCCTGGAAGAATTACTATCTATTCTGTTTAAATGTGTACAATAGAAGCTGAGTGACCAAATCATTGAACCGTGAACTTGGTTAGTGTCGCTTTTGCAGGTCCATTTATCACCCTCAATACTGTGATATTAGAAACCCCAGAGAGGCTGGAATATAAGAGGCAGACATACAGCTCCTCCTCTCCCTGCTTCTATGGAGAACAGAAGCCTGATTCTCCCACCTGCAAAGTCTCCATCTGCTCCCCCTGCACAGCACAAAAACAAAAAGCCCCATAACCCAACACACAGTCAAACCAGCCTTGATTGTAATACTCAGTGACAGTTTGTATTTGACACAGGCATATCCGCTTGATGCTTTGCAGCGGCTACAATTGTCTCCAGAATAAATGCATTCAGTGGTGCTCTAAGATATTTTCTGTCTTTCCAAATTACCTGAACGTGTTTCACATTGTATCTAAACTCTTTAAGCTAGTAATCTGCAGTGAATCAGTATAAGAAATATCATGGTGCACACTGCTAAAGAAGAAAGATAGTGAGTGTAGGTTTGTGGTCCAGTATTAGTTATTCATGTGTATCTGCCCTAAAGACCAAAAAACCTTCCTCAAATCCCTGTCTCCCCCCAAAAAACGCAGCAGCGTACTGTAGATCCCAAAAACCTCTGGAGAGGAGATTTATGGGACCTCCATGAAGCAACAGTGATAGAGGAATGAGGCCACTTTAAATCCTATTACTATGTGATCAAAAGTCCTTTTCCACTTTAGCTTATCCAGCCACAGTGGGATCCTGTAAAGACAATCCTGAACTCCTTAGAAGTAAAGTATTGGTGGGTAACAATGGTGAGAGCACAAGGGCCACATATTTCTCTTCATTAAGTGATAAATAATGCAGGGGAATCATATGAATAATTTTCTCCCTAATGGATATTGCATGCTGAGAAAGGATTTCCAGTTCCAGTTTTTAAAAATTTAGCATGTGAAATGATGCGTCGCTATGTGACAAAGTGATTTTTCGGGCCAAGAAGAGAGTAGTGCAAATGCGTCAGAAAGCTTTATAAAAAAAAGTGAGATTGAGAGAAGAGAGAGGGAATGATAGAGGTTGGGACATCCACTGAGTTAGACAGCATCAAATTATTTTACCCCATTAGGCCTAAACATAAGCACCAACACATTTCATGTGATTGTTAAACTTTTGAGTGGTATTTCTGTACTGTTTCACAAAGCCAGAGCCCTGCACTGCTGGAAATCATTCAAATGCCTTAATATAACTCTTACTGTGCATGTGTTCACATTTTCATTCTGTTGTTCTCTGTTGTATTGTTTGGCTTTGTACTGGTGATATAAATCTCCTAGAACTTGTTTAAAAGGCTGATCTGCAGTGTTGTGAAAGGTGGCCACTGTCCATATAATAAAATAAAATCCTGAACAGTTTTAACAACACCTGAAAAGATCTTGTAAGTGAAACCACTTTTACAAGATAACCTTTTACCTATAAAATTCAGTATTTGATTAGAAATCAATATGGAAAATGCTGACCATATGGTTACCGAGTGTGGAAATTGTATTTTGCGTCTGTCTGAATAAAACATTACTCATATTTTATTCTCTTCATCAAAAATGAGATGGCATATCACAGATTGGATGTGCACTGGAAATGCAGCCTGTCACCAGAGGATAGGATAGGAAGCGTGACAACCTATGGAAATTCAAATAGCATATCCAATAACACATACAGACTCTTTCATAATGGTGGGATAGATGGATGATTTTAAACCACAATAAAATGGCTCTTCTTGCTGTCAAGGTGTTTCTTAAGTTGTAGTGACACATCTGCAAAGGTATGAAAAAATAAGCACAAGCACATGATGGATTAGAGAGCCTCCCTATAAAGGATGTGGACTTCTTTCAGTCCCTGTGATCTGACCTGCATCCAGCAGCATAACATACAATATGCATATGTTATCAAAGAAAAAAAATCTGGCATGAAACTTTAATGAACGTAGAAATAGAGGGAGCAGTGCAAAAGAGAGGCTGATTTGCTTAAGGCAATGTGGAACTGTTTTAGTGAAGCGTAACGGACAAGAACCAGGAAACCTGGGAGAGGAACAATTGCTATAGGCATTTGCATTTCACGTGTAAGACTGCAATTATATATACCACTAAGTAAGGACATGGGTGCAATCCACAAAACAAATTTCCATGCTCTGAACAGAGCCTTAGTTTGCCTGGGGACTTGGCAGCTCAGGTGGCAAAGCACGGTTAATTTCACTGTTTGAGAAGTTGTAAGCTTTAGCTTTACAAAAACAGTTCTTTCCCATCACTAGATACTATCATCTTTTTTGTCCTTGGACTCTAGTCTCTTAATCTTATTTTAATTGCAGCACAATTCCCCTTGTCAGCTACATTTATTTCTTTTTAAGACAAACAGCGCAACAAGAATCCAGCACTGATTGGGAAAACTGTCCTAGAGCAACAGCAAAGTTTGACCCCCGCCTACATTCAACCTATTTTGAAATCAGATTGCCCCCCGATTTACCTCCACACACCAGACAGCATTAGTCCGCACTAGGGCTGGAGTTGCTAGGCAACTGAAGACACTTGCTGCAGACTGAAATGATTCTTTGATTCAAGGAAAGATCTTATATAATGCCTTACAGGGGAGAAATTTCATATAATTGCATAAAAATTGTCTTTGTAATTAGAAAGAATGTAATGTTATGTCAGTTGGCACAACATTGTGAATAAAAGCACAAGCCCATTCCACATGAAACAGTGAAATCACGGAAATATATTTCCCCTCAAGCTACTTACTTTGCATAAAGTCACTTTGCTGCTATGAACATGGAGTGTAAAATACACATATTCACTTCATGATAATGATTCACTGAATGTTGAGCTAAGTAGGATAGCAATTAACACATGATTTTAATATTGATTGATATGTTTACACAAAGAAAAGAAAATAAACATGTGTTGACTGTACCATTATATAAGCTCATAAATAAATCTAAGCAATTACAGCACATGACTGAAGTGCTGCAATTAATTGTGTTATTTTTTAACTAGCCATTTATTTCCATCCTGTTTAATTTATTTGGTACACATGCCTTCACTTCTTGTCATATTAGTTTCCCCATGTTAACAAATGTTCTAATACTGCACTGCACCAGCTATCCACTGTGCAAAGCACTGGACTATTTCAGTAATATGTTAATTGTCGTCCATCTAGTTGATATAATATGTGGGTAGTCTCAGACACCGGTAATTACCATTTTCTATATGCTTCTCGGTGCTGCCGAGACCCATGGGAAATTACCAGGGTTAAAGGTCCAGTGTGAGAGCTCCATGCTGTGGGTGACCTAGAGAAGCTTCCAGCAAATGAAGGCAAACTGACTGCAGGGAAATAAGCAAGTTATATGTGCCTGGATTATCTAAGTCATGAGTGAAAGAAGCTCATAAATATGCATATTCATTATCCAGTGCTGCATCCTTCTCACAGAATCTATCATGAAGATTAATGAATATTATTCAGTCATTCATGATTTACTGTAAGCTGCAGTTTCAAATGTGGGCAGACAGCACCACCAACTGACTTTGAGCACAACATTGATTCATTGCAACAATCCCACCATAGGGTTCAATAACATTTTATTCAGCATAGAGGTTCTTATATGATTTTAACCCCCCTTTATTGTTGTTTTATTGTTGTTAAATTTAATTTCCATATTTTATATGTGTTTAGTCATGTCAATCAAGTTTGATCTGATTTCATATGGAAAGCAGTTATCAAGTTAATGCCAATAAAGACATACAGAAATGCATGCAAAACTGATGCAAATGAACTAAAAAAATAGGTAAACAAATTTAGTGAAGTATTTAACTGATTTATGATCAAAAGTTTCTTGTGCTCTAATTTAAATGCAGTCTAGTGAATTATCACTAGGTGTCATTGCAAGACCAATAGTGAAGCAGAGCAGCGTTTCAGAGTTGTGCAGCGGATGCGAATCATGAAGTAGTAATAGTAGTAGTACCTTCAGCTGCTCCCTTGTATTCTCCCTAAGGGGCCGCCACAGTGGATTAATGCCGCACTGGTAATATTTATACACTTGCATAAACAATACATCCTAGACATATTGACAATATGTTGGAAATAATGTTGTCACTGACACTTTGAAGTAAATTAATTTACAGTCTGATTTCCATTTATTCCGCAGCAAATCCATGCACAGACACAAAACAACTTCTTTAATATATTTATTTGCTGTTTATTTTTCTTTTCTACTTCAACATTTATCCACCTCACTGACAAACTGAAAAATAAGTTAAAAGGGGTCAACAAAATCTCAAATATTGTCTAATCTGCATTTGCACATGGATTCTAAACACATCATAAAATCTCTGATTATCTCAACCTCTACATAAATCATAGTCTTATAAATTAGGGATGAATTGTGTCAGTTTCTTCAGTAGTAAGTGTCCTGTGCTGCTCATCTGTCTTGCTGAGTTTTCTTTTCCATATAGTGGTTGGTGGGGTTGCGCTGTAGCAGTAACAGACACTGGATCCTAAGCTCTTTGTTCATACAGAGCAGAATTATGGGGCTGGAGAGCAGAGGTAGGTCCAGCAGCAAGTCTCTAACCGTCTCCTGACACACAGAGGGGGGCTCCATCAGTGCAAACACAGCGCCTTTAGTACATAGAGAACCACGAAAACAAAGAACCATTTTTTTTTCTTATTTTAAAATCTACACCAATAGTCTGTAATAAAAAAGTAATATACTATACTATAATTATGATGTGAATTGGAGGTATCAAATGTTCTTAGTGACTTCTGTAACTCGTAAAACTTTCTTTTTAAAATAATGTAATTATATTATTTAAAAAAGCACTGGCTATTTGAAGGCTAAAGGGAGCATTGTTAATTTATCCATTTACTTTATATTCAGTTTTCATGAATGGAAACTGAATATAATTTAACAATTTCCTTCTGGAATTAATAAAGGATTCTGATTTAAAGAGTTGAATTATTTCATACTGATGATTTTAACAAGCTGAAATGTATACAAAAAGCTTCAGCTGCAAAATTTTTCTCAAGCAATTTCAGTGTATGCAACAGGGGAAAGAGTAAACAGAATCGGTTCAAATTACATAAGAAGTCTGATTTCAAATTCTATTTGACCCTCCTTGCAGGGCTGTGGTAGGGGAATTATACTCTGAAAAGAAAGTTTTGGATAAAATATTTTTACTTCCTAGATTGCTAAAACCTCATATTACCTGAGACTGAACTGGGAGGGTGCTTAAAAAAAGGACTGTGGATTTTTCTCCTTTATGTTAGAATTGGATATTCAAGAAGATTAATAGAGAAGGAACAGTTACAGTGACTAATAACTATTTTACCAACATAGTCTCCTGAGTTCTTGTTTAGGATTTATGGAGAGCAACAGGGCTATACTGAGCAGAATGTAGAAAAAGGAGCAGAAAAGCCAAATGTGATGTCCACATACAGTATGAGGATGTAGGGTCTTTGTAGGATATAGGCATAACTTATGTGGAGCCAAATATGAGCCCAAGCAATGCTTAAGAACCTATAAAAAGGCATGTACTTACCAGGTATATGTGCTGTGAAGGTAGTGAGAGATATGAGGCCAAACACCTTTGCCAGCTGAACGTTAGCTCTCTGGCTCCTGTGCATCAGCTTAGCGCTTTGGACGATGGTGTGCAGAACGTGAGCATAGAAATACAGGCTTAATGGCAAAAACACAACAGTCTTCACCAGTAAAAGGACCCTCATAACTTCATCATTAATAAAAGAGAAACAAGTGAGGTTAACAGGATCCAGGTGATCCACACTGATATGTAAAAGTTTCACTGTCAGCTCCTTTAGCCCTACTGGAAGCAGAGGAAAGAGAAGCTCTAGGGTTAAGAAAACCCTGCTGTCAACCAAGTGCCTGTAGTCACAGACCACTGTCAGGTAAATAGAGAAGGTAATGAAGGATACATAGTGAAAGGAAGCAGAGCTTGTCAGGTGTTTGATGCTCACCATGACTTCACACAAGTGGGAACCCAGCATCCACCAGCCGTGCTGCCTCCAGTGAATGGTCATGGGCCACAGACTCAGGTTGACAAGGTTGCAACAGGTGCTTCCGAGGATGAACATCGCCACATTGCTCCTTATCTTGCTTCGCTGGCTGAGCAGACAGGACACAAGGGAGGCCAGAATAAAGATATTCAAGCCAAAGGCAGGTACCAGAAGCAGAACCTTTGAGGAGGCACAAAGATTTAGGTAGACAGAGATGGCACACAGCGAGGAAGATGTCTCATTCATGGCAGACAGGTAAGAAAGAGGATGGTGTGAACAAAGGCAACTGTGGGAGGCTAATTTTCCTCCCACCAGAAGAAAATATATGTTATGCTTATAATACTCTGGGGGATTCTTAACAAGGACAGAAATGTAGTTTATGAAACATGTGAAATGCAGACTCATGACCCAATCATGTAAACATGTTTTTGTTCTCTGCTTTACTTCTATGTCCAATTACCTTGACTTTTGCTTCCCCGGAAATGTATTGTTTCAAAGACATTCACCC
The DNA here is from genome assembly GCA_015106775.1 of Etroplus canarensis. Classification (NCBI taxonomy): domain Eukaryota; kingdom Metazoa; phylum Chordata; class Actinopteri; order Cichliformes; family Cichlidae; genus Etroplus; species Etroplus canarensis. The sequence continues at coordinate 7,639 of VUQH01038581.1, read as the reverse complement.
AGTGGACCTAATTATGTGGGATTCAGTTCATAATCCCTTTCCTCAAGTTATAAGCCTCCAGGAAAACTGGAACTCTTTAGCTACTGTGCACCAGCTTGACAAATGGATAAAACATGACACATAATCATTTTTTCCAGCGATTTTACAGTGGCTTCTTCTTCTTTTATCAGGTGTCTATGGATCGAAAACATCTTTTAGTTGTGCTATTTTATAGTTTGTTTTCTCTAACATAAGAAAACCCTTAGTAGTGATCATTCATCTATCACCTTCAGTCCTCATTAGCAATACTCTTCTTCATTCCTTAAAGCACATAAGGTGTTTTTGCTCAAGTACCCATAATACTCCATCCATGAACTGTCAGGGTTTGTTAAAACTAGGTTGTGTCTAATTTATTACCTTGTGATCTACATGTCATTACCCAACAGCTTTCTTGCAGTCTACCGGTGCAGAAACATTACTAATGAGACTGGAAAAGGTATTTGTTTACACCTCTTGGGCTTTATTAATGCGACAAAAAAATAGTGCTGAGTAAGTAGCAAAATGTTCTAACATTACTTAACCCCCACCCTCACCCCACACCTTCACCAAAAAATAAATAAATTTTTAAAAAAATCCCACTCGCCCTGTGGGCGGTCTTTTGTCTCTCAAGCTAAGGTCCTCTATCAAAGGTCTGGGAGCTTGAGGGCTCTGTGCAGTATCTTAGCTGTTCCTAGGATTGTGCTCTTCTGGACAGAGATGTCATTCCTGGAATCTGTTGTACGGTTGGTTAGCCATCACCAGTTTGTCCATCTGTATCTGGAAGTCCCACAGGATCTTAGCTTGATCATTCTCCATTACTCTTGGAGGTGTATCCCATATTGACTTTGGGACTTACAGACCGTACTCGGCGCAGATGTTCCTGTACACTATGTCAGCCAACTGGTTATGGTGTTCCATGTATGCTCTGACTGCTAGGGTCTTTCACCCTGCTGTTATGTGCTGGATTGTATCTTGGGCATCTCTGCACAACCTGCACCTGGGATCTTGATTGTAGTTTTTAGACCCCAGCCTCTATCGATCTTGTGCTCAGAGCTTGGTCCTGTGCTGCCTTGATTAGTGGCTCTGTGCTGTTTTTCAGTCCAGCTTTGTCCAGCCATTGGTAGGATTTTTTCGATATCAGCCACTTCTTCTATCTGCCAGTGATACATACCGTGCAGGGGCCTGTCCTTTTATGATGGCTCCTGTTCTTGCTTATCTTCTATCCTGGGTTTCTTCTGCCTGAGGTATTCACCAAGCACATGGTCAGTTGTGGCCATCTTTCTGATGTACTCATGGATCTTTGTCAAGCCATTGATAGGATTTTTCAATATCAGCCACTTCTTCCATCATGCCGTGCAGGGGCCTGTCCATGGTTTCTGTTCTTGCTCCTATATATCTGTGTGTGTGTGTGTGTGTGTGTGTGTGTGTGTATAAGAGGGTCTAGGTTCAAATCAAGCGGCCGGCCAGCTTGGATCTTTCTGTGTGGAGTTCTCCCCATGCTTGCATGAGTCCTCTCCAGTTGCTCCGGTTTCTTCCCACAGTCCAAAGACATGCAAAGGGGTTAGGTTAAGTGGCAATCCTAAATTGACCATATTTATAAATGTGAGAATGCTCAGTACCCTGTAGGTATAAAAGTGGACACTGAAGAGATATTTGTCTCATGCGTCTAAAATTTTGCCAGTTCTAAAGCAATTCATTTAGTAAGATTACTTGGAGTGTGAGAGTATTTTAGTTCTAAGAAATAAAGAGCATTTAATGCTGCAAAAAAGTTTACTTGCAGCAATGTGTACAACTCTCTTCATGAACCAACAGAGCCTGGCTACTATTAATGAGTCTGCCAGGCAAAATTTCTTAACCTGCTCATTACTTTTTTATTTAAAATTAATCAGTTGATATTAGCTTGATCAGTAATCATTTCAAAAATAGTTCTGTGAGTACAGTGGGCTCTTGGTCATAATGAATAGGCCCGTTTAATGCAACAAGTAACACTGCTGTTCACATGGCATCACGGGTAATTATTTACATTAGTCTTAAGGTGAAATTTCAGTCTTTTAACAAAGATTAATACATACTACATTTAAAATAGAACTGAGGAGGAGGAGCAGTTTCAGTGGTCATAAAAGTGTGATTTAAACTCATTTTAAATGGCGAATGCTATCACTTTGTATCCCTGATGGATTCAGCTTCCACTCCCTCCAGCAGTGGGTGCTCTGAAGACTGAGAGACCAGCAGACAACAGTGAGAAGTGCTGTTCCTGAAACTGATTGAAAATCGGAGATGCTTGCAGGAGAAGTTTGATCTAAACAGACTGCTGAACGAGGGGTTGGAGAGACAGAAAATGGAGCTAGAGAAACAGAGATGAACAAAGAAAGGCAGGCAGATGGAGAGAGGGAGCACTGTCAGTCAGTCATGTGAAAAAAAAAAAAAAAAAAAATTGGCCCCAAGGTGACAACTCCTTCCATGAGATGGTTTTCCACTGAGGGTAATGGAGCTTGGGGCTTGTCTCACAAAAAGCAATTTATAGCTAAGCCAACTGAGGTCTGAGAGATACAAAATTTCACCAAGTGTCAAATATTTTATGAAACAAATTGTGCTGTGTCAGGCCTGCAGATTTCTACCTGAGGCCCATAATACTCTGATGAATACATGCTGCTTTCAGAAAAGGTGCAAGTTGTTAGAGGCTCTAAAGCAGGAAAACTGCATTAAACACATTCTTGAGATATCAATCAGTATACCCAAAGGAGGATCCTTCTTCTTTACAAACATCATTTTAAACACCACAAGTTAATCAGTTAGAGTGGTTACTATTATACAACATTCCTGCTCATAAGTTGAAGAAACGTAACAATAAAGTCAATATGAGCAGAGTGGCAATTAAGTATGAATTTCTCATGAACTAATCCTTACCCTAACAGAAACCAAAAGAAAACAAACCTAAAAGGCAAACTGGGCTGTAAAAAAAAAAAAAAAAAAACACTATGTGATTATAATGTAAGAAACTAGCACTGTATGTATTTGGTGCCATCTGGGGTGGCTGGAACGCTGAATCTAATTTAGATGAGAAGATTATCATCTTGCACCTTAAAACTGTCTAGTAGTTTGCCAATAAATCCTGATGAGGGTAACAACTGGGCTCTTTCCAAGTTCTTGTTTGGATGAAAATCCAAAAAATATGGCTGGCCTAGCTGAATGGGATTTAATGTTGCTTCCAGGGAAATGAAGAGACTTGTGCGGAAATCTCTCAAGCATGCATACCACTCTCCAAATCACAGACTTCATTCTTTGATCTCTCTGCCAATTTCCTAAGCTTTTGTTTTGAAAAAAGACAATGTTGTAAGGAATCTTGGTGGTGCAGAAGATGGTAGTGAACTCTCAGGAAAGCTTTGATAAACAAGATGGTTAACTGCATCAAACTCATGTTGATTTAAGTGAGTGGACCTTGTGTTATAGTTCTCTTAGTGAAGCCAGAGGGAAGATGGGGAGTAAGTGTTTTTTCTGTGTTGATTGATTAATTTATGACAAACAAATAAATAAATAGAATTCCAATGCAATGTGTACTGCTACAAAGTGCAAGTCTGATTGTCAGCCTTTGTGTTTAGAACTACCTGGAAACTCAGCCTTTAAATCAGATTCTCTGCAGCACAGTTTTCATTCGACCTTCAGTCTCTTTTCATCAGTGTATCTACCATTGCCTAAGCCTTATGGATTCAGACTCTGGAGTGTCTCTCTGTGTGGGCTGGTGTTAAAGTCTGTGAAAAAAACCCTCAAGGACAAAGGCAGGTAGAATAAACTGAAGACCTCTCATATATTTTAACAATCATCTCTTTCAAGTGTGCCAAGTGTGGACAGAGAACTTGTATAGTGTGAAGATTGTGTCGAAGACAAATGGGGAGTAGCATGCAAAACTCTCGTCTGATGAAACCATCATCTCTGATTTGAGATGGCTCCAAGCAATTGTTATGGTTACTGTCTACAGTGAGAGCAGGGTGTTGTGTGGTTAATGGCATTTAATGTGGTCATAATAGGAAAACAGTCACATTGGGCCTGTCATAGTGTTAAGTCTCTTGTTAAATCCAGGGACAAGACCAGTAGTCAAATCTGCTTTTCTTTCCTGAAGGAAGAAAATTCAAACAATGTGCTGATATTTTGGTTTTTGTCTTTTAAATTTAAAGCAGATTGATAATTGGTACCTTCCAAAATGACTTAGAGTGCGCGGGCTTTCCAAATATGGCTCACTGAAAACAGTGGTTGCTGATTTGTTAACTCTATGACTTTGTTTATACCATGTTTAGACAAATCTTTTGGTGATTCATAAAGCTTTGAGGTTAAAGTTAGGGAAATATCCACATGGTTAGAAATGTCAATTGTTGACTGTTTGAAGGAAATGAGATGGAAAGGACAGACTAATCAAATTCACATGCATTGTTGACAAAAGCATCAAACCTGACCCTCCTTCCCATGGGCTTTGTGGTGGTAGATCAGTGTCATGTCACTTCAGCTTTTGTTATTGAAAGTAAACACATGCCAACAATTCACAGTGGCTGGTTTCTTGGAGAGGATAGTCACTACACACAAAACATCACTTTTCAGAAAACTGCAAACATATGCGTTTTAGATAAAGATGCACCGACAGGGAATTCTAGGAAAAGCAAGGTCTGATAATTATTGATACAATGATTGCTAATATGAAAATGTAAGCCAAGATGTATGCTTTTGATTAAGAAGTTTATTTTTTCTGATAACAACAATAATTACAAAGCCATGACCACATCTATAACTTCAACTAAATATCCTTTGTGTATTTAGGCTAGCTTTGTAATGTGAACAGTAATTACTACCAGACCTCTTCTCTAAAAATACTCAACATATTCTCAAGACTAATTAATGATTTCCTAAAGTTATTTACCTGCACTGCAAAGAAAGGGTAGCAAGCCTTTTGCAAACAACTTTGTGGCATCATTCATGTTCTTCACTGTGCTCCCTCCTCTGTAGTTATTGTGAAGAAAGCCTTTACCACTCTACCACTTACTGTTAGGCTTCATACAGAGGAGAATCTGTTCAGTTTCAACCTCAAAGTGTTCAATAGATTAACGTATCTAAAGTAACATTTCTACAGTAGTGTAGCACCCCACCGCTCTATGTGGTGTTTAAAACCCAGTCAACCGGCTTTAACTAGACTAGATAGGGTGTTGGGTTTGATGTTAAGTAGCTACCACGAAGGTTTACTTGTTTACAGTGCGGTGACCACTTTCATATCAAGCCCACTTAGCTGTATTTAAAGTCATGCACAATAGTTAAAATGACTGACCCAGACAACTTTTTAAAAGAACTAGAAAGAACATTTACTGAACATTTTGTCAAACAACCATTAAAATCATCACAATAAGATAATAAACATTAAATAACTCAATTGTTATTCCTACAGAATCTAAACAATAGCCTTTCAAACACTGCTTAATAGACCAAATTAACCAATTAACCCACTTTGCTTAGTTTGTCACATTAACATGAAATGCAAACTAATAAATTTTAATTCCTCATTTTCTCTCACTTAATCTCTGTTATTATACTTTAATTAAACCTGTTAATTAGTACACACACATATGCATGCACGCTCACAAATAAATCGTTGCAGGCCTGTTTAATCCGCGGACACAGCACATCCGTGACTTCCTTTTCTTTGCGGGTAAGGAAACAGAAAGTTCGACTTACAGTTCAGTATCCCGACGGCAACCACTCACAGTTCCCAAAACCGAACTCACACCTCGCTGCTCCTCCTCACAACCACATGCAGCCCAAACCGCCAAGTGGACAAACCAGCAGCACTAGCAGTAGCAGATAGCGGCTAATTCCTCGCTCCAAACAGTCATCTGCCGTCTGTAGCGTCACTGTCCCGAGTGTCGTGACCTACCACACTCACATGAACACTCACTCAGAGTCGTGTGACTATAAATAGAATGCTAATGCTAATGACTGAACATTAATGTTACAACCAGGTTAGCATGTCCCATGCTATTCTGTTACATCCTCTCCTCAGTGTTTCTTTCTCCTCCCCCTCCCTTCTCTGATTTCCTCCTCCTCACACATACAGCCAGTTACAACAGGTAGATCTACCGACCACCTTCACCACCATACCAAGGAAGTTCATCAACATTCAAGAGGGAATAGAGAGACGTTTTCCTTTTGTTAAATTAAACATTTCTTAAACAAATCCATCATGTTAAGTTTCATAATATCATTTCTCCGACACACATTTTTGTCAAATTTTACAACACACATTAAAATCACACTCACTTATCATCAGGTCTATTTCTTCTTTTTTTTCCTCTTTAAGGAGTTAGATTTTTTTTAGTCCTATATTATCACCGGGCTACACCAGTTTAATACAACATTTGTTCTTTTCCTCATTCATTTGCTGTTAGCATAAATTGTGGATGAAAAACATGGTAAGGGTGAAAAGGGGCACTGTTGGTAGAAGACATTTCACATTTTCAGTTAATGTTGTGCAACTTCAACAACTTGTGCTGTCATCCTGACTTAGTAACTTAATACATTTGGTTATTCAGCAGTTGTTAGAGATGAGTGAACTATAATGTTAGGGTAGTTTTATTCTCTCTTTAGTGACCTGCTTGGCATGGTAATGTGTTCAGCCTTCGGCAAACAGAAGCCACCATAGACAGCATATGAGGCAAAACATTCAGAGCCAGGGTTTAAATTTGATGCCTTGGCATCTGCCAAGGTTTGCATTTTCAGCAGTAATTGTGGGGTGAAATTACCCAGACAGCAAAAGGCTCTGGAACAGATCCATCTTTTTATCTGGGTATAATATTGTAACTACAAAAGTTTTTAAATATATTGATCATAAATGTATTGTGCATCCATAGATTCAAGCTATATATAAAATACCAGTTTTAGGCCTAAGGTAAGCCCTAAAAACTGGGAACACCTTGTACTTTTGTTGACCTATATTGTTTCAGCTTCTTACCTTCCCACAGTTATGCACTCCAGAACCTGTGAAGGCCTTCCTTACACTTTCTTAACAGCATATCCACCTGGATTTGTAGAGGGGCTGGAGCCTATCCAAGCTGACACTGAGTGAGGTACACTCTGGTGAGGTCATGGGCTATCAAAGCTAGCACAGGAGTGACTAAAACCTTAACATCTAGAGCAGTGTTTTTCAACCTTTTTTGAGCCAAGGCACATTTTTTTCATTGAAAAAAATCCCGAGGCACACCACCAGCAGAAAATGTAAAAAATGAAACTCTGTAGCCTATATTAACAATATAAAGTCGTTCTCACCAAAGTGTCTTGAATAGGAATCAAATAAACACAAAGAAAAAGTATTTTATAATCATATTTCTACTCACAGAGTCCAGTTCTGAGTTGGCATCTTTCCTTTTCAAAAACCTCTCCATCACTGTCACCGTATAGTCTCGCTAGCACAAAGTAATTAGCTACCTGTTGCCACCTACTGATATGGAAGAGTATTACATGATTACTTCTTCTTCTTCTTCTTCTTCTTTCGGCTGCTCCCGTTAGGGGTTGCCACAGCGGATCATCTGCCTCCATCTCTTCGTATCCCTTGCATCCTCTTCCCTCACACCAACCCTCTGCATGTCCT
>VUQH01038577.1:0-21067 GCA_015106775.1 Etroplus canarensis | reverse complement strand
GTCAGATGGTGCAGAGGTGTAAAGTGTGCTGCCACTGGACTCTGGAGCAATGAAAACATGTTCTGTGGTGTAACAAATTAGGTTTCTCTATCTGGTCATCTGATGGGTGAGTCTGGATTTGGTGAATGGCAGGAGAACACTACCTACCTGGCTGCATTGTGCCAAATGTAATGTCTGGAGGAAGGATTGTGCTATGGGGTTGTTTTTCTGGGGTTGGCCAGGATCTGGGGTGGAAAATCTTGCTTCATCATAAAAAGATGTTTTGAAATGCTTCTAACATTGAGGGAGAAGTCTGGGAAAGGCCCAAGCAAGGTCCATAAAGGTGTGGTTAGATGAGTTTGGTATGGACGAACTTGCACTCACACAGAGCCCTGATCTCATCTCCATCCAACACCTTCGAGATGAGCTAGGATAGAGACTGTGAGTCAAATCCTCTCAACTAATATCAGTGTCTGACCTGAAATGCGCTTCTGGATGAATGGGCAGAATTCACTCTGACACACTCCAAAATCTTGAAGAAAGCCTTCCCAGAGGAGTGCAAGCTGTTATAGCTGCAAAGTGGGGACCAACCATATTGATACCTATGGATTTAGAATGGGATGCTATAAAAGCTCCTGTAGGTGTAATGTGTAGGTGGACCAATATTTTTTCCATATATTGCACATTAAAGGAAAAAGCACATCAGATGGAGCTGCTTTACATATTAACAACACTGCATGTGGTACTTGTCATTATGCACTTCTTCGCTTGCACTAATGCCCTTTTCCCTTTCATTTAAGCATCATTCTCCCACAGACTGTATATTAAAGCTCCTCAGCATTTTAAACTTCACTTATGTGACTTAGCTCCATAGAGCAAAGCTCCATATAAAACAATGTTTTCTTCTCAGCCTCCTTTGCTTTTAATGCCTATTTAAGTACTCCTTTCATTAACTACACACCCAGCTATTATTACCAAAGCTATAACTACCTCTGTGAGCATTGTTGTATTTAACAGTGCTGCTGTTTATACTCCAATCATTGTACTATAAAAAACACATATTTAAATCTGGCATCCACTTGGTTCCTGCTCCCTTTCGGGGTCGCCACAGCAGATCATCTTTTTTCATCTCACCCTATCTCTTGCGTCCCCTTCTGTAACACTAACCCACTGGATGTCTTCCTTCACTACATCCATCAATCTTCTCTGTGGTCTTCCTCTTTTTCTACTGCTTGGCAGCTCCATATTTGAAATCCTTTGTCAAGTTTATCAACTATCCCTCATCTGTACATCTCCAAACCACTCAACCTGACTTCTCCCTCTGATGTTCTGATGTAATCCTTTCTAAACTGTATTGACCAAAGTGACAATTTTAAGTCATTCAGTGAATAGAAAGTCCACACACCCCTGTAAATTGTACAGGTTATTGTATAACCTGTACAATTTACCTAAAAAATAAACAAATCTGTTAGAAGGAAAATATTTTTAAAGAAAAGTACACTAAGCTGGGTGCATAAATGCACACACCCTAAAACAATACTTTTGCTTTAATTACAGCATTCAGTCCTTTTTGTGCCATCAGAGGGACATCTCAGGTTGAGAAGTCTGGAGACAAAGTCAGAGAGGCAAGGCTGAGATGGTTTGGACATGTTCAGAGGAGGGATCGTGGATATATTGAACAAAGGATGTTGAAGATGGAGCTGCCAGGCAGGAAAAAAGAGGGAGACCATAAAGAAGCTTCATGGATGTAGTGAAGGAGGACATGCAGAGGGTTGGTGTGAGGGAAGAGGATGCAAGGGATAGGGTTAGATGGAGGCAGATGATCCGCTGTGGTGACCCCTAACGGGAGGAAGAAGAAGAAGAAGAAGAAGAAAAGTTTTGTGCCATCAGTAAAGTGACTGTGATAAACCCCAAATAAAGTTCAGCTGTCCTACAGTAGCAAGATTTTCCTGACAATTACTCAGTTGCATCCTATAGCAAAGGCCATTATGCACAGAGAGCTGACAGTGCAAAAGGTATGAGTTAGGAGAAGGGTGCAAAAAATTCCCACGTTATTATGCATACTATGGAACACACTGAAGACTGCCATCAAGAAGTTGAGAAAATATTGAACCACAGGGACACAACCAAGAACTGGATGTCCCTCCAAAATTGCTGAAAAAAAGAGATAGAAACTGTTCAGGAAGGCCGCCAAGAGGCCTGCAGCATCACTGAAGGAGCTGCAGGAACTTCTGGCAAGTATTGCTTGTGTAGTGCATGTAACAACCATCTCCTGTGTTGTCCATTTGTCCAACTGTCATGCTTTGGGGCTGTTTTTCTTCAGCTGGAACTTGGGCTTTAGTCAAGGTGAAGGAACTTATGAAATCTTCCAAATGCCAGTCAATTTTGATCCAAAACCATCAGATTTCTGCTAAAAAGCTGAAGAGGAGTTTCACCTTTCAGCAGGACAATGATCAAAGCATACATCCAAATTAACAAAAGTATGGCTTTACCAGAAGAACAGTAAAGTTTTGGAATGACTCAGCCAGAGTCCAGACCTAAAGCTAACTGAAAATCTTTGGGGTGACCTGAAGAAGACTGTGCACGAGATTTCCTCTAAATCTGACACCATTGGAGCACTTCTGAGAGGAAGAATGGGCAAATATTGTCAAGTTAAGATGTACCACAATGATAGTCTCCTACCCAATGAAACTGAATGCTGTAATTAAAATAAAATGTGCTGGAATTAATTTTAGGGTGTGCGCACTTATGCAACCAGCTTATTGAACATTTTTTGTTTTTCATATTTTTCTCCCTAACAGAAGGTCACACCGAGGGTGGAAAAAGTTTGTCATACTCATTTTTTTTTTACATCAGAAAATCTGTTATTTTAAAAGTGGTGTGTATACCTTCTATATCTTCCTATTTAATAATTGTCACTTTAGTCAATACAGTTCAGAAATAAGTACATCAGAGGGTCAGCTCAGGTTGAGTGGTTTGGAGACAACCCCAGAAAGACAAGGTTGAGAAGGTCTGAACATGTGAGAAGGATATCAGTGATGCAGCTGTCAGGCAGGAGGAAAAGAGAAGACTTTATATATCGTAGTTATTTTCTATTTCTATGCGAGGAAATATCCCACCCATGTAACTACAAGGCGATATCGGCAACTTTTGGCACACTCTACAGAAGCTAGAGAAATCTTAACATAGCCACAACTATGAAGGCTAAGCTGGAGGGCTTCCAGGAGCACACTCCTATGGTACAAGCAGGAAAATAAAAGTATGACTTAGTATTTTTAGATTTTACTTTAATACTTAATATAATATATTTTGACATTTTTGAAATCCATTGTACCACTTCTACTTTTTTCACAGGTACTGTGCAACCTGGGTGACATAGTTCCAATGGGATGGAGTTGGCAGGCGCCTACCTGGAGCCACCTCGTGATCACCTTGAAGAGCAGCTTTGAAGGCATCAGTGAAGCAGCCAGCAAGGAGTAACAACTGGAGAATGTCATGGAGAAAACGGTCAGTGATTAGAATCACATGGGGTTTGCTCCTTACCTACGGAGAGACGGGCACCTCCATCCTGTTTTCTGTGGAAGAAGAGATGTTGTTAGATGATCACACTGTTAACATACAAACTGTGAAGGGCTTATCTTTCATTGAGCCCTTTGAAGTAGAAGTACAGTGAGAGTCAAGAGGAGCTGGTTTCAGAATCATATTGCTTTGCTTACTTGGAAAACTTTACTATAATGTTATTAAGGGGAAAACTCCACATACTCACTCTTTAGCCACAATCTGTTGGCAGTCTATGTATTGCTTGCTGCTGGGCTAGACTGAAATTATGTAGCAAATACAGACATCTGTGCCCCACCACCCTCACTGCTAATGTGAACTTGTTGCATAATTTGGCTGCCAAAACTGACTGTTTTTGCAAACATCTGTGCGGCCCTAAATGCCAGCAAAGAATCCCAGGGATGTGAGGTATGTTCATAGATGCTGTGCTGATAGTGAGCTAATGACTTCTGTCCAGAAGGAGTTCACACATAAACAGATGCCACAGTATGTGGATTAAAGTATCCCAACAATGCCTGCAGAGATCAGAGGAGCTTGAATATTTTTTTTAAACTCTAGAGATGGGAAAAAGAGCTGAACTGATGAATTCAGTTTTGTGGGAAATGTTTGCACACGATCGTGCAAGAATAATGAATGGCTACAAAAAATGTCTGATGGAGATTCTATGCGTTTGTCAGTTCAAGACTTACTTTGTCCAGCCAGTACTGTGAGTTTTCAACCGAAACAAGGAAAGCACAACTTTGTGTGCTATTAGTTTTTAGGTTGTGTTTGTCTGTAATTGTGATCGAAAAGAAGAAGCGATCAAATCTAATGTGCTGATCTTCAATGAGAAAACGGCCAAAAAAGACAAACCTGCTCTGTTTTAATCTTTCATTGAGTTCCTTAAATAAAATTTCCCCATATCCTTCATCATTTCAGATAAATTAAATATTATGTAACATAGCTTAGTAAATTGTTTCTGCAGCTTTTTTTAAATGGACGAGGGAGAAAAATAGCATGCTGAGGAATTCTTTTATCTATCCCGCCTTGAGTCTATGCCGCCGAGTATCGGGCCACCTGTGGATTACACATATAGAAGCTTTTATGGGAGAAGGCTTTCTACAAGGTTTTGTTGAGTGCTTGTGGGAAAATTTGCCTCTTCATTCAGAAGAGCATTTGTGAGGTCAGACACTAAAGCTGGATGAGAGGGCCTGACTGGCAGTCTCCATTCTAGTTCATCCCAAAGGTGTTTGATGGGGTTGAGGTCAGGGTTCTGTGTGGGCCAGTCACATTCTTCTACACCAAACTCATCTAACCATGTCTTTATTGACCTTGCTTTTGTGAACTGGGGCACAGTCATGCTTCCCAAACTGTTCCCACAAAGTTGGAAGCAAAGAATTTAATTTCCTTTCATTGGAAGTAAGGGGGCCAGGCCAATCCCAGAAAAACACCTCCTCTTCCACCAAACTTTACAGTTGGCACAATGCAGTCAGGCAAGTAATGTTCTCCTGACAGTCACCATCCCTGGACTCATCTATCAAACAGTCAGTTAGAGAAGTACGATTCAATGCTTCAAATAACATCTTTCCACTGCTCCAGAGTCCAATGGCAGTGTGCTTTCCATTACTCCATCTGACGCTTGGCTTTGTGCTTGGTGGTGTAAAGCTTGTTCACAACTGCTCAGCCATGGAAACTCATTCCATGAAGCTCCCCAGAACACAGCTTTCATGGTGATGTTAATGCCAGGGGAGATCTGGAACCCTGTAGTAAAATGAGTCAGCAGAGTATTGGTGACTTTTATGCACTATTGTATAAACCTCAGAGCTCAGCAACCCTGCCCTGGTTCCTTAACACTTCCACTTTGCAATAATACCACTTACAGCTGATGATGGAATATCTAGGAGGGAAGACATTTCACCAACTGACTTGTTGCAATGGTGGCATCTTATCACAGTACCACACAGTGGGCACTTCAGAATGAGCAGTTCTTTTGAAAATGCTTGTCTGCATGACTAGGTGCTTGATTTTATACATATGTAGCAATGGAACTGAATGAAACACCTGAATTCAGAGGTGTGGCCAAATATTTTTGTCCATATAGCGCACCTTCGCACCTGCATGTAATTGATGAAAAGCAGGATAATAGAAATACACCATTAACCCTACTCATATTATTGTCAGTGTGTTTATGATCAGGCTAAATCATGAGAATCAAAGTACTTATCACATAAAATACATGCTGACTATTGTTGCAGCAGTAGTGTAGGTCCTATTGGCTTTACCTAGAGCCCATATTCAACTCCCCAGACATCAAGATTCAGATGCCAGAAGAGGGACTCTGCTTCACAGCTGTCCAAAAAAACCAGAAACAAGTTTCACTGGTATGTCCTTTGATGCCATTTCATTTAATTTTGCTTATTATTAAAAATATTAGGGAAATCTCTGTGGAAGAGAATAAATATAAACATTAATCTGCAAATCGGTATACTACCAACTATGAAAGAACAAATGAAAGATTTCAAGGGCATATATTGCAAAGATAAGGGCGGTGATGTTACTTATTTCTTCTTCTTCTTTTAGCTGCTCCCGATCGCCATAGTGGATTGTCTGCCTCCATCTCACCCTATCCCTTGCATCCTGTTCCCTCACACCAGCCCCCTGCATGTCCTCCTTCACTACATCCATGCACCTTCTCTGTGGTCTTCTTCTTTTCCTCCTTCCTGGCAGCTCCATCTTCAACATCCTTTGTCCTCTCCTTCTTCATCTAACTGCACCTGAGGTGGTCGTTGTTAACCCAGGTTTGACCTTCTGGTATGGAAGTTGTATTATGAATCCGCATATTTGATTTGTTAAGCTTTTACGCCGGACTCCCTTCCTGATGCAACCCTCCCCATTTACCCAGGCTTGGGACTAAGACTGCACTTACTTGTGGGCAACTGTGGCTGGGTTTTCAACATCCTTTGTCCAGTATATCCATTTTCTCTCCTCTGAACATATCCAAACCATCTCAGCCTTGCCTCTCTGACTTTGTCTCCAAACCTCTCAACCTGAGCTGTCCCTCTGATGCACTCTTTTCTATTTCTGTCCATCCTGGTCACTCCCAACGAATATCTCAGAATCTTCAATTCTGCCACCTCCAGCTCCACCTCCTGTCTTTTCATCAGTGCCACCATCTCCAAACCATACATCATGGCAGGCCTCACTACTGTCTTGTAAACCTTCCCTACTTATTTATGGGACTAAAATCAAAATTTTACACAATATACACACACTGACATTAACATTCATTAAAAAAAATAGAAATATTATTGTTATATAAACACTGATTGTAAACACTGGCTTAAAGAAACAAGCTGAATCTCAAAATTTATTTCCAACTCAGATAAACCTTTGTCAAACAGGAATACATTTAAAAAACTTAGAATGACTGAATAGAGCCTTTTATTCAGAATCATTTTGCATTTTTTAAAAATTGTATATTAGAATCAATTGTAACTGCACAGTTATTACATAAGTGATAATGTGACATCCTGCAAGCAAATTATCCAAAGGTTTACTGGCCATGGTAGTAAAAAGCTGAAAATGATGTAGTCCTGTGGCTTTAAATGCAAATTTACCTCTCAATTCAAGCTCACCATACACAGCTCAGGACAAGTATATTTCACCAGGCAGCGTACTCATTAAAATTTAAGGTTGTCTTCTGTGATCAGATTAAATTCGATGCATTAACCTGAGCAAGTGGGGCAGCATGCATACACATAAACATGTGCAGTGGCAGAGGCTGGGAATACAAAGGAAAAGAGGAATCTGAAAAGGAGCAGAAAAGGACCATTTAGACAAAGGGAAAGTGATGAGGGTGAGTCAGTTTGAACCGGATAGAGAGCGAAGCAAAAAACAAAAGAATGGGGACAGAAAGTGAATGTTGCAACAGCATCCTCAAAGAGTTTCCAAAGGGTAATTGGCGTCCTCAGTAGACCTGAAATGAGACACATCAATTTCAGGCAGTGTCCTCCAGAAAGCCCAGCCTGACTGCACCATCAAATAGAAATTATGGATTTTGTCTGGAAGGGGCAGGGGAGTATGGAACCACAGAGAAAATGAGGTCACTGAGGGACAGGGAGCCTGCACACAGAGATGTTCATGTGTACAGTCTAGGCTGCTGTGATATGTCTACACTGTGTTATTGAGCATGTTAGCACAAATGCTGGTGCAGTACAGTTTACTATTGAATTTGTACTCACTGAGTTTCAGGAAAATGGAGATCAGTTTCTAAAGGCTGTTTATAAGAGTTTTTTAAATTTAAAAACCAAAAACAGTTTTAATATCTGTAACTTATAAATTAAAAATACTGTATTATAATTCATTCGATAAATTCATGTTTTTGGTGCATGGTATCGTGTCATCTTGTGCCAGCCACACCAACACAATGTTCACTCAACATCTGGAGCACTGGACCAGATTTACCTCTATTCTACCTCTCCAAAAACAAAAATCAACAGTCACAGTCCCCTGCCCTTTGGGTCATGACCAGCCCCCTTTTCTTTTCCTCTCTTCCTCTTCGTCTGTCCTTCTCTGGTGTGGGTTGGGCACATTAACGATGTGTTTCAGTCTTTAGGTGCGACTGGGCGGAGTTTGGGACTGCACACCTACTTCCCATTACCTTGCCAGGACTATTTAATCCCTGCAGTCTTTTCATTCGCCACCAGAGTGTTAGCTACTGCTCAGTGGCCCTTTTTGCTGCTTTGCTTAGGTCCCCACGCCACACCTGAGATCTAAGGAACCCTGCCTGAACCACCTTTACTCTCAACCCAAGGATGCCACTAAGGAGCTGTGGATCACCCTGACCAAGGTCTACCTATAAAACTCTCTGCCTGGTTGCTACACAGACTTTCTACCCAGAGCCAAGTCAAGAGACTCTGAGCTTCCCTTTGTAAATACGCCTGAGCACCCAAAGAATCCACACTTCCACCCCCACATGGCACTTTTAAGAGGGAAGACTATGCACATTGCTTCACCTTATTGTGATATACGTGTGTGTCATTAAAACTGTCCGCTTCTGGGCCCGCACCACAAAACCTGACGCAAACTCAAGGATCACCGTTTTTACACACTTGAGGAGTGATCCAGGGCACTTCACAAAGGCACCAAGTGTAAAGCGACATAACAGGACTTTCATGGATTAATCTAAAAATACAGACGACACTGAAAATGGTTACGCAGTGCATCACATGATTATCGTGAACAGAAGGTCAACTAAACTTAGATTTTTATTTTTATCCTTTTAATAGGCCATTCCTGGAACTTTTTAATTACACCTGTCACGTGTTCATGTGAGAGAATCCCAGATGAAAGTGGGTAGATATAGTGGTTTTCATTTGGTCTGGCTGCCGCCGAGTCTGTTGCGACAACTCATTACAGAATTCGAGAAGCTTCACCAAACATGGTCGGTATATACCCCCAGAGGTATTATGTTACGCAATTTCAACTTTCAGGCCCAAATATAATAATACAGAGATACATCTATTAAAATTACTGAAATTGTATATGAATGAGACAGACATTACATAAGACTCTACTTTTTAGCTCATCCGGCAATTATCACTTAATGGGTATTCGAATTGTACTCAAGGTCATTTTTAGATTTTCACAAGAATCGCTTCTCCTAAGAATATTTGTCTGGGTTGTAATGTTCATAAAATTAGTGTTTGCGTACACCCATCTGTAAATGTCATCATTAAGTTTATTTATGGCAAAACAATGCCTATCAAGACAAGATGATAATATAAACCAAATTTTTATCACATTGTTATTTCAGTGATGATTCTTCTTATCATTTTTCTATATGGACATTGTTAACTTGACTGTATAAATCCACCAGTAACAACAGTAAAATATTCTACTAGTAAAATTTTAATATAAAAACAATCATATGTAAATGGGCGCCAAATATGGCCCAAGTGATAATAATGAGCATAGAAAATCTAGTTGTTCTTTACAACGTTGGGAGGCAGTTAATTATGGTTTAAGCCTCAGTTACGATTTTTAGAACTGCTAATTGTGTAAAAACTAACTAAGGTATGAAGCTGCTTCAGACAGACGACTCAAGCTGAACATGTCACCCACTTTCTTAAATTTCCCATACCTCGCTCTGACATCTGCTGCCCTGCTGTTTTGACCCCCCTCTACCACCCCAGCGATCATCCTAATGCTCTGGTGAGGTATATTCACTCATCACTCATTAATTTCAATATGTACCCTATTTGAGGGAAGGGATGAGTTCACATTCTAGTTACCAAACTCTAATGATATTCTGTTGCTATAGCAAAGCATTTCAAACAAGAGCTGTCTGTTTTAATTATTACTGTGGCTACTAAAATCATAGATTTCTGTCCTTTGATCTCAGATCTCTTTCATTGTTTAAATGTAATAATTCTAATTTAGCATAACAGTTATGGCTTGTATTGCATCAAAAGCTGACAAACAATGCATCCCTTGGGTTTGTCAATAGCATTGATCGGCGATGCATGAAATTAGAATCATCTCAACTACATCCTACGATGCAACAGCATGAGAAAAGGCTATAGTGCAGTTCCCCTGCCCGCATCAGGATGTTTTTGCCATCAGCTCAGCCACTGGGAGATGCTCAAGATCCACTCATCTTCCGGCACCTTCCAGTGTTCCCCATCTCAACTTAATTTTCCTGGCCTTTTTTTATTTGGCGCCTGCATTAACATGTCACTTACTTACTACTGCATGCTCAGTTAAGAGTACAAACAGGGCTGAATCAATTTAAAAGATTTATTTCGATGAACTTGCTTCCTTTTAAATGTGCAGCACGCCACAACCTTGGCCCTTCTAATGAGCCGAGAACAGTTCACCTCTGAGCTCATAGAGGAGATGACTGGCATAGTGTTAACTAATATAATGATAGATTCACTCAATAATGAGTACTACTCAGTCAAAGAGTAGCTCACTCAGCATGACATGCACAGTCAAGTTGATATAATACGGGATCTAGCCACTTTTTTGGTCCTAGACATGTGAGTTATGTCAGATGAGAACAAAGAAAAAATACTTTCTTGTTTTCCTCCACACTGATTATAAATCTGCTAAATCAGCTGTGCACCGTTCCTACCCTCCACCAATTTGTTTGGTGCACAAAAACTACATTATCACACACAATACATGCATTAAAACATTGTTATCCATTCAGAGTGCTCATGAATAGATACTGCTGGCACAGTGAATATAAAAATAGACCTATTATTACATTGTACTCTTAGAGAATGGGCCAAAATCACTAGTGAAATGAGATCTGTGAAAAGATTTAAAAGATTCACATTTCATCAATCAGAAACACATTGCTAGTATAATTCATGCTGATTGAAATGCAGTCAAATCAGACTTTTTGTTGGTGTAATGTCTTTTCTACTGAGCTTGAACATCTGATTCAGGTATATTTGGGGCCTGGTTACTGTTTCTTAAATTTGTATTTCTAATTATTTCTTGATTGAAAATGTTTTAATGTCACTTGGATTATAAGTGTGTACTACACTAGGAAAACGCTTGTAAAACTATCTTCACTTGACACATTATTAAAAATCAGGAGTTATCATAATTAAATCACTGCAAATTAACATGAGAATATACAACATGTCTTTTAGGAATTATCTGTCACCATGTTGGGTTTCTGTTTGTTCTGTTGACAGCCTTTGTTCCATTTTCCACTCTTTGTGAAGTCTCCATCTCCTCAGTATTTATACTTACAGCTATGATAAAACATTTTAAAAAGTTTTCAGAGGACTTCATGCAGTCATGTAAAAGCACACCCCACAATTCAACAGAGTGAAGAACTACCTTTAGCAGTAAAAACTTGATGTAATCATTTCCCTTATGACTTTGCCAGTCAGTCACATTGTTGTGGAAGAATTTTGGCCCGCATTTTTTCACAATGTTGAGTTCACTGAGGTTTGCAGGCATTAATTTACACACAGCTATCTGAAGGTCCTGCCACAGCATTTCAAGCAGACTGAGGTCTGGACATTGACTGTGCCAGTGCAGCACTTTGACTCTTTTCTTTTTCAGCCATTCTGTTGCACAGCCAAAATTGGGCTTTAATTTTAGCTGTCAGACGGATGGTCTCACATTTGACTCCAGAATACTTTGGTACACAGAGTTCAAGCCATACTTGTTCAGTCTTTTTGTGTTGTATTGTCATGAACTTTAACATTTTAAGTGCGAACTGAGGCTGTAGAGTCTGAGGTTTAGCTCTTGGGTTTTTGCAGTTTCTCTAAGCATTGCACTGTGTGACCTTTGAGTGAATTTGCTGGGACATTCACTCCTGGAAAGATTGTGGCAATGTGTTAACAAACACCTGAATGCTCCAGAACAGCAAACTCCCAAAACTTCTGCTTTCATAGTGGTGAAAATACTGACTAATGACTCAGTTAATCAAGTGTATTTGATCAGCAGCACCTGGCTGCTACTTACACTCTAGTAGCAGTGAAGGTGTACTTAATTTTCCCCAGCACTGCAGAGTCTCGTTTAAACTTTCTTTCTTTTTCAGAAATTAAGACTTAGTTTTGGGATTTTATTTTGATGCTAGGTGTTCAATATTTGGTTTCTCTCCTCACTTAATTTTCACATTATCAGAAATCTGGAGCTTGTTATTCCATGTTTTTATTTTTTACCTGCATTCTGCAGGTATTCAGAAGTTGACAGTCTAAGGAGAGACAAGAATGGAGGACAAAAACACAGATGGTCTGGCCAGGAACCAGACCTTGGGCATTGTGAGTACTATTAGACCAAATGTTTCTCCATGTTTTTCATTTTGCCTCCACGCTAGCTCTGCCTCTGCTCCTTCCTGACTTTTATTTCATTCCATCCAGAAGGTGACATCAGACTTGATTTCCGAACTGCCAACATTTTCATGTGAGCGGGTCAGACGTTCACTGTCCAACCTTGGAAATTAGACAGTCTTTATATTTAGCTTCCTGGGGGTGACAGCTCCAGAGGATATTGAATTAGTGTACAGATGAGTTGATATGAGAGCTGAAATATTTCAAAGGTGCTAGACATGCCTCAGGTGAAATCTGTATTGCTCCTCCATCATGGATTTTTCCCTAGACTCTGTGTGACAAGTGGATTTTACTGTGGAGCAGAAAGTGGGTCCTGGTAAAGGAAGAAATTGCAGCTGTTTAAAGCCCCCAATTCTACATGCTCAAAAGTGATCACGAATCAGTGACATGAAATTTGCAATGGTTTTCTGTGGAGTGGCCTCTGAAGCACAGTTGTAATGAAATACATAATTGAGGGCTGTGATGCATTAACAACTCCTTGGAAACCATCATTACAATAAAGATATGAAATGTGGTTAACTTTTTAGGAAGTTGACAGAAAAGATTATTAATTCATGTAACGTTCATGACACTGCAGGGAAAAATTGACCCAAATTACAAAAGATTAGGATGCATTTGCAAAATTTACGAAGCTACTACTATGTCTACGACATCTCGTGAGGGTTTATGAAATAATAACCATCAGTGAAAGTTTTGGACTTGATTACCAATATGAGGCGTTTACAGACTCTTGCAAATCATTATGGCACCCATCGAATTTAATCACAAAGTACTTACAACATGTTTGGCAACTGAAATCGCATTTATTCATAATCACTTTCGCACACAAGGGATCGGGGCTTTAGTGTAACCTTCAAATCAGTAGTGACAACTTGCATGAAAAGGAAACATTAAAAACTAAAATAAATTTCTCATGTTCTTCTCAAATGTTAACATTTTACACATAAATACTTTAAGACTTAAATTCTCACACTACTTTTTACTGATGAAAGTAGACACTTTTGCAATTTTCTTATCAAAAATGTTAAATTAATTCATACTTAATGCTTGCATTTGTGTTGAACTGTAGGTGACCTGTCCACCTCCCACCCAGAGTCAACAGGGAC
The DNA here is from genome assembly GCA_015106775.1 of Etroplus canarensis. Classification (NCBI taxonomy): domain Eukaryota; kingdom Metazoa; phylum Chordata; class Actinopteri; order Cichliformes; family Cichlidae; genus Etroplus; species Etroplus canarensis. Next base: position 7,587 of record VUQH01038577.1, on the reverse strand, counting down.
AGGGTCCAGCTTGTGTTTTACTCAAATTTACTGGTGTGTGTGGTCACAGGCCACTATTGAGCCTGTTAAAAAATACTACAGTGCTCCTTACCAAATGCTGTCATGCTTGTTTTCTGTCTCATCGTTTTTTGACATGGATTTGAACTTCCTCCTGGTGTGAATTGCTCTCCACGCTGCGTACTGATATGAGCCCCCCAGAATTTGTGCTCAGTATCTTTTCCAAACTTTTATGTATTATTGCCGATTCAGCCTCTATAACTATTGCGCAGGAAAGAGGCAGAAGAAGAAAATAAAGGAACAACAACAGAGAATTTGATTTGTGTTTGGCAAAATTTGGTCAGTATTTTATGGTGGAATTCTTACTTTACAAATAACAGACATGACAGATTCGCAAGGGATTAAATGAGCTCTAGAAATATTTTAAATTACTTAAGGTCATCAGGAAATGCTAGTCCCTAATGACAGGGGGTTTTGTAAGACATACAAAACACAGCAAACATGGGTGAGCAACAAAATATAAACATAAACATCTTTTTGTCAAATGTGTACTTGATCAACAACACAGCCTGTATTTATTTATATCGCAGGATTAAAAGTAGGGACTTCTAATGCCTGCTTCCTGTAAAAGTCATAGTACAAATGTTGTGACTATCTAGGAAGCAAATGTCTTATGGTTTCTTGTAAAAACAGTTGGTTGGTATGACCCAATTAAAAGCTTTATGTACAAGTCAATGCTTCTTTTTTCAGCTGCTCCCATTAGGGGTCACCACATTTTTTCATCTGCCTCCATCTCGCCCTATCCCCCGCATCAACCATTATGAATCCGAATATTTGGTGTGGCAAAGATTTTACCCCGGATGCCCCTCCTGACCTAACCCTCCCCATTTAACCTGGGCTTGGGACTAGCACTAGGAGTACACTTGCTCATGGCCCCCATGGCTGAGTTGCTTCAGTGCAGTGTACCCACATGTTAATCCTGTACAAGCATATACGATATAGGGACTAAAATTGGAACTTTAAATTATCAAACTGAACTGAATTTACACACAGGAGAAAACTTTTCAGTTTTATTGTGTTTCATCCTACTTAGCTTTGTTAAAGTGCTGTAATGAGGTCATAATAAAGATGAAATTTCTAGTTTGATTCTCTTCAGTGTGGACAAACATGTTGCCAGTGATCTTCATGAATAATGGAGAGACTGAAAGTGTAACGAGTTTCTGAAAATGATCCTCAAAGATCTTAATAACTAATTGGAGAAGAAACGCCTCCTCTTTCCTTGGTTCTTCTTCCTCTCAAATGAGGAGCTGCTGTAAATCCTTTCTGAGACCAAAATTCCCACAAAATAAAGAGTCATAAGTGTGCAGACAATCCTATTTAGATTTTCTTTATCATAATAAATTTATTACATTAAAAACTGGTAACAACAATTGTTGTGAGTAAAGTTGGAAATCCCTTAGAGTCTAGTGCCTGCTGGAAATTAATCTATCAGCGTAAAAAAAATAAAATAATTAGCTCTACACTATAGTATAGAGCAAATACAATGTAGAAATCTCAGGTCAGTTTACAATCAAAAGATTCAAAAAAGACATTCATCATATGAATGAAGAAATCCAGGAAAGAAGTTAAAAGCAGTGTAGAACAGTGACTGATGTTTGGAAACAGATTTCGGGGTTTGCCACTATAAATTAATCATAGAAGCCCTTTGTTGTCTTGTGCTTACAGCAGCTACTTTACCTCAGCAGTGGTTTTGCAGAAATCCTCACTGATAACTAACACTTGTCTCATTTCACCTTGGGCATTTAGTTAATAATAAATGTGATTCAGGGCAAAGATGTTCAAGGCTCTTACTGTCTTCCTGTTATTTCTATTTTTCATTTCATTTTCATTCTGCTCTTCCTCAATTCTCTCTCTGGCTGCTGGGAATTCTCATTACATCAGCACAGATACAGTCATAAGCTTTTCTGTGAAAAGGGATTTGGGAAGCATTGGTGTGGATAGTGGTTTTGTGTAAGCCATGGAGGGGGCAATTAATGTTGGAGGAAAATTACGTTATTGGTCACTGAGTGCAGTGTCCTGACTAAATGGCTTACTTTAATAAAGTGGAAAAAAATAGAGGCACCTTTTCAGAAAATGTCGACATTTTATTGGGTTAGCTTTGGACACACTGATGCAACTTTTCTGAGAATTGTAGCAACAGAAACAAACCAATATGAAGGAAAGGACAAAGGACTTGGTAAGTATGTGGCATTCAAGAAGACGCAGTGACAGCAAAAATAACTTTAGCAAACACTGTACTTGGGGTGGAGGTAAATTAACCAGAACCAGACTTGGGATTTACAACAGTAGAAGCTGCAAGGCATGAAAAGGACTTAAATTAAAAAGATTTAAATGAGAGTTATCTTTCTGAGGTTTTCCAGGTGAAACTGGACTATCAAAATTCCCCAATCAAAACCTTTAGGATCTTTTGGAAAGTAACTCCACACTTAAGACCTAAAAACTTGTTTTATGTCCACGTTTTAAATTGTAAATTACTGTCACTCTTCTGAGAAAGATTTCTACAAGATTTTGGAGCGTGTCTATGAGAATTTTTGCCCATTAATCCTAAAGAGCATTTCTGAGGTTGGACACTGTTGTTGGACAATAGGACCTGGCTCACAGTCTCCATTCTATGTAGCTCATTCCAAAGGTGTTGCATGGGGTTGAGGTCAGGGCTCTCTGTGGGCCAGTCAAATTCTTTCACAAGCTCTTCTAACCATGTTTTTTACAGATGTGTGCAGTGGGACAAAGGGGACACATGCAGGAACATAAAAGGCCCTTTCCCAAACTGTTCCCACAAATTTGGAACAACAGAATTTTCCAAAATGTCTTTTTTAAGCTGAAGCATTAAGAGCTCCCTTCAATGGAACTAAGGGGCCAGAAGAACAATCCCATAGCATTATCCCTCCTTTAACAAACTTTACAGCTGGCAGGATGCAATCAGACTGGTAACATTCTCCTGGCATTCACCAAACTCAGACTCATCCACCAGACTACCAGATAGAGAAGCATGATTCGTTACTCCACTGAAAGTTTCCACTGCTCCATAGTCCATGTGATGCTTGGCATTGTGTCTGGTGATGTAACAGCCTGGTCTCACAGCTGTTTGTGAAACAGGCTTGCAAAATCAATGTATTTTTTTCATACTCATGGATGTGAATTGTGACATGTTCTCATGTCACTGAGCACAAATTTCAAAGTTATATATTTCAATGGGAAATGTATTTTGTGTCATAAGGAGAGGTGTTACCACAGCAACCAAGAAAAGCAAGCTGTTGTATTTTAATCAAAATGTGGTCTTTTTCTAAACCTAACCCAGCTGTTTTTAATCCTTAAACCTAACCAAGTATTTTGATACAACAGATTTTTTTCATAATTTTATGCGGTAATCCAGTCAATCAGTGGAATTCTCTGGAGTGTTTTTTGCTTGTTACAAAACTCTTTAAACTCTACAGAAAGTCTGCAGGATCTCCATGTGGGCCTTGTCAAGACTAAACCTACCAAGTAGATTGTAATGCCTAAACTTAACCAAGTCCTCGCTGGTGGCAAAACTTTACAGCGTGACATTGCAATTAAAAACATATTTGAAAATAAAAAAGCAGTGTTCTGTGTAAGGCTTGAACTTTAGTCTGTGGTGTGAGAGATGTGTGTCTGTATGCCCACCCCCTCCAACCTCCTAATGCAGCCTTTTTTTTCATCTTTTAAAAATGAAAAAAAGGATTTAATTTTTTGTTGAGGAGCATGGAAAATGACTTACATTTGTGTCCAATAACACAAATTAACAGATTAAAGTTGTGACTATTTCATGAACTGCAGTCGAATGTAAGGCTTGCATACAGACGCTCAGCCATGGAAACCCATGCCATGAAGCTCCTGGCATACAGTTATTTGTGCCAGTGTTAATGCCAGAGGAGGTTTGGAACTTTGCAGTTATTGAGTCAGTAGAGCGTTGGCAACTTTTACGCATGATGTGCCTCAGCACTTGATGACCCCGCTCTATAACTTTACGTGGTCTGCATCTTTGTGATTGAGTTGCTGTGATTTCCCCCTTGCAATAATACCAAATACAGTTGATGGTGGAATATTTGGGAGGGAAGAAATTTCACCAATTGACTTGTTGCAACAGTGGTATCCTATTACAGTACCATGCTGCAATTCAGTGAGCTCTTTAGAACGGCCCATTCTTTCACAGGCAAGGCAAACTGCATGGCTAGTTGTTTGACTGTATGCACCTGTGGCAATGGGAATGAATGAAACAGCTGGATTTAATAATTTAAAGATGTGGCCCAGTACTTTCGTCTATATTGCGTATCACATAATTGACAAATGCAAATTTTATTATTCTGTACAAAAATGCTAATAAATGACCCTCATTCTAGGTGATGCCAGCATCAAGTAATAACCCACTATTTATAGTGTTTTTTTTTTTTTATTGTGGCATTAATTAAAATGATTCTGCTAGCAACAGTTTCTGTTAGCAGAAAATAACTTTGTTCGGGTAATAATCAGTGCAGTTTTTATAAAACTTTGAGTCCATTTGCACTATTTTCTCAACTCTTCAGATGAAACATGAATGGAAGACGGAGATTTATTCTGCAAAGTCTTTTTATCGACAGCAAAATCACAAGTTTTCATACTCTGCACATAGGGACTTAAGCACATAACAACATAGACATTTGTCTGGGTGATATTGATCCAGACGCACAGACAATTTGCTCCTTTTCTCGCTGGCTGGGCAGTAAAAGAGGCACGTCAACAGCTCAACAGACAAAGCTGTTGTTCTCTGTCACTGTCTACACTTTATTCAGTCATATACAGTTGACAAAGCTTGACGAAACTAACAAACTGATGCACAGCCACATACTTGGCTATGTGTAAGTAAAGCTAGAGTAAGTAAACTCTAACAAACAGTTATATAGGTTTAGACTGAGATCAGGTTTCAGGTGTGACAGTCATATAGATAATATAAACCCAGTGCAACATATACTTCAGCCATTTGAACTGTGAAGCTCAGACAGTATTTTAGTGATTTCATTTTCTTGCATTCTTCTCCAAAAGGGTGCAGCCCCATATAAAGAAGTGCTTTGAAGGCATTGCTACTGTGGTATTCACTGATGTGCTAGATATCACCCACATGAAGAGCAGTGAGGGTGAAATGGTGCAGCTCCTGGATATCATTTCCAACCTCCAAAGCCAGGGGCCAGATGGAGAAATGGCTTTTAGAACTGTAGAGTGGCATGCCTGCCTCCCTGCATGAGATGCTGTCTGGATTTTTATTGCACTATTTTTATACCGTATATACAGTATAGAAACAGAGTTTAACAACAACTCCCTTTCAGAACTTAGATACTATATAGCTTTATAAAAATGTGTTATTACTTTTTTCCACCCAAAGCTGACCATGCATATTCCAGACTGCACTGTAGCGCTTTCTATAATCCTTCCTGAGAGAATGATTTAAGGCCTTAGTTGTTTTTGTAGTCAATTGCAGGTAATAGGAGAAGCAACTAAGGCATACCCCTTTGTGAGTTGATGATCAACTGCATGCTTGACCAGGCCAGACTGTGTTGTTGTGTTTCTTAAATCTACTGAACAAAGAATATCCATGAAGAAATCAGGACAGAAGATAAAAGACACTACATTTATTTCTTATTTATGTTTGCTTTGAGTACTGAATAGAGGCTGAAGGGCTGGCAGCTGACATAAAACAGGGGTCTGCTTCCATAATCAGCTCCTGAACAGAAAAATTTCCGGGAATATACAATGTCAGATCCAAAAAGGTTGGGATGCTGTGCAAAGATTAAAACACAATGCAATGATCTGTGAATCTCATAATATTTTATTCACAAAAGAACACAGAAAACATATCAAACGTTGAAACTGAGACATTTTACAATTTAATGAAAAATTTTATGTACTGTTTTCTGTGTTCTTTTGTGACTAAAACATTGGTTTATGAGATTTGTAAATCATTGCATCGTGTTTTTATTTATACTTTACAGTGTCCCAACCTTTGTAGTTGCCTCTTAGCTCGAGCCTGCGACCTGAAGATTGTAGATAGGGTCTTGATAGTATCCTCTCTATCTTGATGGACTCCAGCTTCCTCTGCTTTCCATTTAAGGGTGCCTCACTCAGGCCTCAATGCTTACATGTAGCAAAACAACTGACAGATTGACAGCATTGTGGCACTTGTATGTGGAAAGTTGTCCAAGCAGAACGGGGTGACCCTCGGAGCCCTTGTCATGGTGAAAGTCCACGCCAGGGATGTTTTAGCGTAATACACCGATCAAGTTTAATATTATAACCACCTGCCTAATATTGTGACATCTAGCCATCACAATTTGGCCCTTGTGAAACTCGTTCAGACGCTTATGCTTGCCCATTTTTCCTGCTTCTAACACATCAACTGTGACAACAAACTGTTCAATTATCGCCTCATATATCCCACCCACTAACAAGTGGTATGTTGAAGAGATATTCAGTGTTATTCATTTCACCAGTCAGTGGTCATAATGTTATGCCTGATTGGTGTAATATAGTGTGTTGTACCTGACTGTATACACCTAAGTTTAAAAAGCATGTGGTTAACACTGAAAGATTGTTTTGCCTACAGACAATAAATTCAGTTTATTTGACAAATGACATTGTCCTTGTGTTTTTCTCTATCAGCACCTCCATTTGGGAAAGGCCCCTGAGGACCCAGGTGGCACAGGAAGAACAGAGATGACCAAAGATTTGGCCAAAGCTGCAGCCAAGCAATATGTGTTCTTCAACTGCTGTGATGGCCTAGACTAGATTTCTTTAGGGAAATTCATCAAAGTGAGTACATTTTCTTAACATTGCTTAATCCCAACTGGTGCTGACTAAAAAGCCTAAGACGTGAGTGGAATCTGGCACTCAAAAAAAAAATGTTTTATTCAGATAGTTAATCAGAGGAAGACATTCATACATGCTGTTTCCCTCTTCTTTTGATGGAAGTGTGCTGGAAAACATATTTCTACCTGGGAATATTCCACCAGCATAGCCATTAACACTTCACGGAAGCAGACCCCCCCGTGGATCGCCACCTTATTGTGGTGGGGGGGTTTGCGAGTTCTTATGATCCCAGGAGCTATGTTGTCGGGGGCAGTTTGCCCCTGGTAGGGTCACCCATGGCAAACAGGTCCTGGGTGAAGAGCCAGACTAAAAGCGGTCCAAGGATCCCCATGATGAAGAGACGCAGGATTCCGTGTACCTCGCCCGGTTTGGGGTTTCCGGGGCCCCGTCCTGGAGCCAGGCCTGGGGGAGGGGCTCGACGGCAAGCGCCTGGTGGCCGGGGTTCTACCCACGGAACCTGGCCGGGCCCAGCCCGAAGAAGCAACGTGGGTCCGCCCTCCAGTGGGCTCACCACCTGCAGGAGGGACCATGGGGGTCCGGTGCTATGCGAATTGGGTGGCGGTCCAGGGCGGAGACCTTGGCGGCCCAATCCTCGGCTTGCTAAACTGGCTCTTGGGACGTGGAACGTCACCTCTCTGGTGGGGAAAGAACTTGAGCTGGTGCACGAGGTTGAGA
>VUQH01038576.1:0-11263 GCA_015106775.1 Etroplus canarensis | reverse complement strand
GGAATTGTATGAGGAAGTCAGGAGTGGCAGAGAAGTATGTGAAGGTGGTGCAGGACTTGTGTGAGGACAATGAGACAGTGGTGAGGTGTGCAGTAGGAGTGACAGATGGGTTGAAGGTGGGGGTGGAATTACATCAAGGATCAGCTCTGAGCCCCTTCTTGTTTGCAATGGTGGTGGACAGATTGACAGATGAGGTCAGGCAGGAGTCTCCGTGGACTATGATGTTTGCAGATGACATTGTGATCTGTATTGAGAGTAGGGAGGAGGTGGAAGAGAGCCTGGAGTGGTGGAGGTATGCACTGGAGAGAAGAGGAATGAAAGTCAGTAGAAGCAAGACAGAGTACATGTGCATAAATGGGTTATGAGAAATGAATGCCTGGGCCTACAAGTTTGGAATTTTCTAGCTGATTCAGATTTGAGAAATATGCCAAAGCTTTCCCCTAACTCGACAGGTGGAATGGTGAAGATGCAAGGAGCAGAGGTGGTCAAGGTGGATGAGTTTAAATACTTGGGATCAACCATCCAAAGCAATGGACAGAGCACAAGAGAGGTAAAGAAGAGAGAGCAGCCGAAAGAAGAAGAATTATATTCAGTAACATGCCATTTGTATCTAACCATATATGAGTAATATTGGCCAAATATATTAATATCAGATTGCTTGTCATTCATTCCCAAATTTATAATATCAGTGAGGCTCTATGTCTACATTTTTGCTTAAAAGTTACATTATAATCAGTTGGTGAAGTTAGTAGCAAGACTGAGACTGAGGAAGGCTCTGACTTTGGAGAGTAGAGTAGTAATAAACAAGATTTGGATTTATAAAATAAAATTGGGGATACAATGGGCTCGTGAAAAGCATGATGTGAATTGACCACAGGCCCAGCTCCTCTCCATGATGTTGCCCTGATTCTCTCTTGAGCAACATGTAATACAGTTCACCATGATAGCTGTTTGCATTATTAAAACCAATCCTCCCTGGGTCTTCAATTTCACATGGTAAAAAAATAAACAAATCAAACATTAATTCCTGTTCATTTTCTTAACTGTTTCTCCATCTAGAGAGACAGAGGACCGGAGCCTCTCCCAGCAAGAGGTGAGGTCTGTCACAGGGTTAACAAGGCAAAAAAAAAAATCTTCTGTTGGTTGACTTGATGACTCTCTTAAACAAATCTAATGACTCTATAGTTATTGTACAAGTTGCTTTAAAACATTTCCTTTTGATATTAAAAATTTTAAAAAAGGTACAATAGTGAATCGTTTATCCTAGAATAAAATATAGACATGACTTGAATTGTCATTGCCTGTGCTTAAAGACATGAATGCACAGTGTGTGTGTGTCTGTGGGAGATGCACTTAAACAGCACATGACAAACTCCACAAGGTCTTTTGTGGGTCTGCTTCTTGACTCATTGTATTTTAGGTCACTCTTCACAAGCATACCACAATTTGTTATTGTGCAACTTAACGAAGCTGTCTTATTCTTAGGGACATGCAAACGTGTCTGAATGGCTGAGAAGGGAGGCATTTTCCACTATCATCATTGGCAAACCAACAAAACCCCTTTCTATCAGGTTATAGCACTCACCACACACCTTCAGACCACATAATCTCTTCACATACATCCACCAAAGCCTCTGCATTTACAGTCACGGTCTCCTACACTGACATGTAGACACAGACCCCCCCCCGCAGACACACACCCGCAGTCTCCCCGCCGTGGCCTCACACTGTAAACAGGCTAAAATTTTGTTCATTGGCGGCTGCCTATTCTTTGCGGCCGATGACACTGGTGACATGTAAAGCTCTCTGGCATTGTCCAGCTCGCTGGAGCTCTTTAGCAGTGTAATCACCAGTGAAATGGCAATGGGCCACTGGGATGAAAACACAAGTCAGCAGCTGGTCAGCAAATCACAACTGAAAGCTGTTAAATGGTGGATTTGCCCTGTAAGCAAGACAAGCTCTAGGGGCCTTTGTGGACCCTGTTTGTGAGCACACAGAGCTGAAAGGATATTTTTCATAATAGTTAGTGTGGTTTCATAACTTGGCCTTTTACATTACATCTCAGAGATCAAATTGAGGAACACGTTTTCATCTGTTAAACCTTGAAATTCACAATCAGTTTCAGACACAGAGATATTTTCAGTCCATGTGCTGTTCTAACAGTTTTTGGGGTGCATGTAAAATCCCATAGAGTTACATTTTTAATCAGCAAAAAGTCTGTATTTTAATTCAAACTTGACATGAGCTGAGCACCTGCCAGCATGCCCAGATGTGACTGACTGGAAGCCACTGAGGAGAAACATTTTAATTGACAACTCTTTTCCGTTGTAGGGATTTTTTAAAATTTAAATCTTGCCTATTTTAGTCCAAAAAAGAAAACAAGATTTAAGAAATAAAGATATGACACTTATGCCTGTAGCCACAGTGTTCTGTGGTAGACACATAACTGTAATTACTGTCTTGCGGTTGCATGTCTCTGCGCCAACCAGTCAACTTGCAGTTTACATTCATTACTGTCCTGACTCATAATATAGTAAAGACTTTGAAGGAATTTAATATGTGGGCGTTAAATATTAGAGTCACTAATTCAGTAACCCACTAAATGTGAAGTATGGTCACAGTCTCCTCTCGTGGTCCTGTGTAATGGCAGTGAGTAATGGGCAGAATTATTACTGTTTTACAGTGTTGTGTGAAGTTGTCCTTGAACCTTCTGGACATAAAATGTCATCACTTTATCATTTATTATATATTATTTATTTGGACATTTGCATGAAAATAAGTCATCTGGGTGGTCACAGTGACCCTTCACCTCTAAATGTTAATTAGCTCTTCCAAATTTGCCAAATTTGGAGGTAGTCCCATAAAGTGTTTATGAGAGCACACATGTACAGACAATTCCAAAAACACATTGCCTCTTGCTGGTGCAGAGGCAATATGTATCACAAGCAACATGTTTCAAAATGTTCAGTGGTTACTTTACATCAGGTGTTTTTCTCAGCATTGTTGTAACGTTCCTAATAGTTCACCCAGTTTCCTAATATCCCGACCTTCCCAGAACATGTAGATATCATCATCATCACAAACAGTGGACAAAGCACACACTCTTCCAAAAAGAAGATTAAGAAAAAGACAAATCTTAAAAAAGTACTGGATAAATAAAAAACCTCACATTTGAATGCTTTATGCTTTCTATGAAAGAGTAGAACGTAACATAATGGTGATTAAAAGCAGCTCTTCTCATTCAGTGTGTTTAAGCTTTCAAGAAACTCTGATGAAATGGGCTCATTGAAACAAGCAATATGTCACCATGTGGCAACTTTATACTCCTCCTAGTGGCAGTTCATGACTGCCACAAGAACTCAGTCCACCTCTCCACAGCAGAATAACACCTACTGTTTGTTGTAGTCAGTTGTATTTTGTGATCAAATCAAAGCATAAACACACAGTGACACCAAAGAGCATATAGAGATTAAGCAAACAAGAAAGAAAAAACCCAAAGGAACCAGGTGGAGAGGGGGAAGAATAGAGAGAGAGGGAGAGAGAGAGAAATGGAAGAGGGGGTCTCTCAGTTTAAAAAAAACTTTCACTATCTGCCACCATTTGTACCCAACATTAAATTGTGTCTTCTACAGCCCCATGGATACTCACAGTGGAAAGATCGAGATACAAAATATCAACTAAAGTGAGCAATTGTCAATGAATAAGCAAGTAATGGCCTTTCCACCTGGTGATCAACTTTTAAGCAGCAGTTAAGCCAGGTAGAAACACACATTTCTGGGCTTCATAAAGTTGCAGCTGATGCAAATGATTTAAAATCAAAACAGATGATGATAGTGGACTTGAAATACCCTACATGTACAAAAGTATTGGGCTACCTACAGGGGCTTTTATCCGACAGAGTTGTTATGGTTAACTTAAAGTAAATGAAAAATGTAAAAGTAGGTGGGAAAAACATTTTAATTAACTGTAATAAAATGAAAATGAGATTTTTGATCAACTAAAACCGTATTATGTGCTCACAAGACTAACCAAAATAAAATAAAAATATTCAGAAAATGTCGTTAGTTTTTGTCTCTCTCAGTTTGGCTACATTTGTTGAGACAACCCGTCTGATGAGCTTTGGTGCAACTGCTTAATGAAAATGCAAGATGTCTGCATGAGTGAGAGTCAACTGCCTGTACGAAGTATTGCATAGTTTCTAATCCAAATATCTTCAGTCTTCCCCTAACAAATACAGTCCATATTATGATAATCAAGAAAACAAAAACTAACATTTCAAACAATAAAAACTAAACCAAAATGAGCAAACCTGCCCTTGAAACTAACTGAAACTAAACTCAGCTGAAAACAAAAGCTCATAACAAAATAATAACTACTTAGAAAATTAAAAACTACAGCGACTCTGCATGTCATTCTAAATCTATAGGCATTAATAAGAAGTTGGCCCATGCTTTGCAGCTCTAACAGCTTCTACTCTTCTAGGAAGGCTGTCCACAATATTTTGGCATGTGTCTGTGGGAATATTTGCCCATTCAACCAGAGGAGCATTTTGGAGGTCAGGATGAGAGACTCTGGTTTCCAGTCTCTTTAGCTGCTCCCAAAGGTGTTTAATGGGGTTGAGGTCAGGGCTCTGTGTGGGCAAAGTCAAGTTCTTCTGCACCAAATTCCTCCAACCATTTATGGACCTTGCTTTGTGCACTGGGGCACAGTCATGCAGAAAAGGCCCTTCCCCAAACTGTTTCCACAATGTTGAAAGCATAAATATGTCCAAAATGTCTTGGTTAGCTGAAGCATTAAGAACTAAGGGGTCTGGGCTAACCCCAGGAAAACAGCGCCATAAATATTATCCCTCCTCTGTCAGACTTTACAATCAGTACAATGCAGTCAAGCATGGTTTTTCACTCAACAGAATATGTTTCTTTTGCTCCAGAGTACAGTGGCACTGTGCCATATCCAGCACTTGGAAATGTGCTTGGTGATGCAAGGCTTGCATGTAGCTGCCTGGCCATGAAAACACATGTCACGAAGGGTCCAGTGCACAGTTTTTGTGCTGGTGTTAATGTCAGAGGAGGGTTGGAACTCTGCAGTCACTGAGTCAGCAGAGTGCTGGACAACTTTTATGCACTCAGTGACTCCACTCTGTAACTTTTATGTGGTCTGCCACTCCGTGGCTGAGTTGCTGTGGTTCCTAAATACTTCGATTTTTGCAATAATACCTCTTACAGTTGGAATATATAGGAGAAAGAAATTTCAAACTGACTTGTTTCAACGGTGACATCCTATTGCAGTACCACACTCATATTCAGTGAGCTCTTTAGAATCAACCATTCTTTCACAAATGTTTGTAAAGGCAGACTGCATGGCTAAGGAATTAATTTTATACACCTGTGGCAATGGGACTGAATCAAACACCTGAATTCAATGATTAAGAGGTGTGGTCCTTCAGTTACCTGATGGTTAATAAGTTTGCTGTGGTAAATTTAGGACGCCCCAATACAGATTTTTACTGATGGACTGTGTTTATCTGCTAATTTTGGTACCTTAATTGCACTTTGCACTTCAATTTAATGGCTGCAACACACTCAACAAAAAGAGGGACAGAGGAATGTTTACCATTGTGTTCCGACACCTTTCCTTTTAATAATATTTTTAATCAACTTATAACTCAGTATACTAATTATAATTTTGCAGCTGGAAATTTTGTCCGTTCTTGCTTGATATAACACTTCAACTGCACAACAGTCTGTGGCCCATCGTCTGAGTCTCCTCTTCATGATGTGCCACACGTTTTCAATTGGAGATAGATCTGGACTTGCAGCAGGCCAGTCAAGCACACAAAACCACACCGTTGTAGCAGATGCAGAATGTGGTCTGGCATTGTACTGCTGAAATGAGCATGGGTGTTCCAGAAAGAGACGTTGCCTTAATGGCAATAGTATACATCTCTCTAAAATGCTATATTTGCAATCCAACTCACCCACACTGTGGGCACCGATGGGCCCCCATACCATCACAGATGTTGGCTTTTGCGCTTTTCAGTGATAACAATCAAGTTGGTCATTTTCATCTTTGGCGCAGAGAACTTAACCGCTGTTTTTTTTTTCTGAAAACAAGCAGAAATGTGGACTCATCTGACCACAGCACATGGTTCCACTGTCTTTTGGACATCTGAGATAAAGCTCAGATCCACAGAACTCAGCGGCATTTCTGCACAGAGTTGATGTATGGCGTCCTCTTTGCGCAACACAGTTTCAAGTTACATTTCTGGATGCAGTGACGGACTGTGTTAAGTGAAAATGGATTTCCAAAGTGCTCCCAAGCTCAAGTGGCTATATTTATCACAGCAGCATGACAGTTTCTTAGGCAGTATTCCCTAAGGGCACAGATTCAGCAGTGGTTTCAGACCATGGCCTTTACACAGTGTGTCTGAATTCTCTGAATTTTTTCACAGTATTATGCTCTACATATGTTGAAAGACCTAAATTCTTTGAAATCTTGCACTGAGAAATGTTCCTTTTGAATCAACTAACAATTCTCTTATGAATTTTGGCACAAAGAGATGACCCATGACCCATCCTTGCTTGCAAAGACCTAGCTTTTGATGGATGCTGCTTTTATACCCAGTCATGACTTCACTAGCTTCCAATTACCCTGCATAATGTGGAGTCTTCAAACTGCTGTTGCTTGACTATTCTATGCACTTTTCAGTCTTATTTTAACTCTGTCCCAACTTTTGTTGAGTGTGTTGCAGCCATCAAATTCTAAATTTATAAAGGTTCATGCGAATTAACATATTACAGATTTTCATTTTTAATGCATTTTGGAAACATCCTAACTTTTCTGGAAATTGAGGCTCCCACTCTACCATAATAGTAATGAGTAGTTTGAAGCTGGTGCTGCAAATAAAGGAAAGAAAAGAAAAGAAAAGAAAAGAAAAGAAAGACTCATGTCAGTTTATAAAACTGTATATTCTGCTGACCTTCTTGTTGAACGAACTGATCAAACTAAACAAAAAGAGGAACAGTTCAAGCATTACGCGTCATCATTAACCCCTTCATGTGTGAGCAAAGTCTTGCTTCTGTTGCAACGCTTTGGCCCATTTTTCTTGTGGTTATGGCTGAAATCATTGGCCAGCCTCCCACACAGTGTTTCCTTCAGTGAGTTCTACAATTACAGCAACATGCATGGTCTTGCCAAGTATGCTTATCAGAGCCTTTTAGGCAATAGGTGTCCTAAACACACACACACACACACACACACACACACACACACACACACACACACACACACACACACACAGAAAAGCTACTACAAGGAAAGGGGGAGGTTTGCTGGTAACATTTTTATACTTCTACATTACTGTGCAAAACTGTTGAGCCACCCCTAATTTCTTTATAACGAATGAAAATGATAGATGCAATGGTTTATTGAAACACTTGTCAACATAAATAGAAATACAATACATAAGGTATAAACTGAGTTTGCAAAATTCTAATAAGCTTGGAAGTCAATATTTGGCATGGCCGCCTTTATTCTTCGACACACCCTGAACTCTCTAAAGTTTTTTTGTCATTTCTTTAAGTAATTTTCAGGAATAGTTCTTTGGGCTTCTTGAAGGACATTCCAAAGCTCTTCTTTGGATGTTGGCCACCATTTGTTCTGTTCTCTGTCAAGATGATCCCACACTGCTTTGTTAATGCTGAGGTCCATTCATCACTCCATAAGACCATTGATTTTTGGTCCAGTCCCTTGTGTAATTTGGTATACCTCTGCCGTTTTTCCCTTTTCCTTTCCTTAAGAATGGCTTCTTGACAGCCACCCTCCCACTGAGACCTCTTCTAGTGAGGCTTCAGTGAACAGAGCTATTAGCTGCAATAGGTGCAAAAAATAAAATTTTATTCCTGTCAAACTGTGTTAACTTTGGCATTTTTCATACATTCAGCTAAAGGAATGAGTACAGATTATGTGTATTTTTGAAAGGCTGCTAGCAGCAAAATGCCTGAAGAAACAGTTTAAAACTGGATCTTTGCTACATGGTCACATTGGTTCATCCCCTGTGTTAGGTGTTTGAATGATTCATAGATCAGTGTTAAATGGCTTAAAAAACAAAAACATTTCTCTGACAATGATCAGGTACAAAGTCTGGACTGAAAATGAGTGAAAAAGCAGCTGATGCCCAAAGAAAAACATTGAAAAGCATTCAGAAGGCCTGGAGAACTATTCTTAAAGACTAATTAAAACAATTACAGTCTGACTCCTTGGAAAAAAAAATATAGTTAATATATAATTGTGGCTATTTTTTTTTACGGTACTGTAGATACACAAAATAAACTCAATACCTGTTGAGTCATTTGCTGTATAAATACAATTTATATACCTGCTCACATCTGCTAAATGGATCAGGAAACTTCTATTGCTTAATGTGACGTTTCAGTTTTCAGGCGTGTTTTGGAAGCGGCATCTCTTGCGTAGTGGTACAAGAATAGTAAATGTAATAAAATGTAGTTAAATTAGCAAGGAAGTATCCAGCATTTTTTTCCTGCTTTTTTCTGCTTGTCATGATATCTGGAATGTTGCAGGGGTTTGCGTCTCTACAGTTTTGTATTCTTGTTTTTATTATCTGCTTCTTGTTGTGCTAAGAGTTTTCAATTGCTTTCACTGTAATGCTCTCTCTTTACTTTTATTGCTAAGCTGAAATTGTAATTCTTATTTTCATTTCCTAATCATTCCAAGTCTTAGTTCTCATGCATTTTGGTTTCTGTGTTACTGTATTTTCATTTGGTTCTTTAATTTTATCACTATTTCCCCCTAGTGTTCCCTCTAGTGTTCCCATTTGCACCTCCTTCTCTGTTCCCTTGTGTTAAGCATTTTTATTTGAGTCCGTGTTAATATCATGGGTTGGTTTTCCTGTTTTGGTTGTGTTGCTGTTGTGCCCAGCATTAGTTTGCTTCCTGGCTGTTATTCTCCTATTGCTTTCAGCTCTTCTTAATTACACTGACCTGTGTCTCCTCCCTCACCTTCGCACGTGCATAAATAGTCCTGCCTATTCCCCTTTGTCTTGGCATGTGTTTCCCCTTAGTGTGTTGTATCTTTTATAACCTCCTGCTTGTCTGGATTTTTGTATTATGAACTTTTATCTTGGGACATTGTTTTGCGAATAATGCCTCTTTTGTCTGTATTGAGGTCCTGTCTTTCATCTACACTCCTCCAATGTGACACTGATATGCCTAAAAATCCACTCACTATCTCATTGTGGCCCCATATGATAAATTATATTTACTAAACCGGAAATTATAGCTCTTATCTACAGTTAAAGCTCAAATAAAAGAAAATCGGTGAAGAATAAAACATTTAGTCACACACCTCTTTTTAAGAGGGGCACCTAAACCATTTAAAAATGATAGCACTATAGGAATTTTATTAAATGAATATTTTCACTAATTAAAGGCATTCATTACATCATATTCATTATTTGAACCTTAAAATGTCAACACTTTAATTCAAAAAATACCACAGAGGGCATCCTAGTGCCTCTGTAGTGCAGTGCATTGCGAGCGAAAGGTCCCTGGTTTAATTCCAGGTGGGGATACAAGGGCTTCTCACTATGGTAGGTTGTGTCAGGAAGGGCATCCTGTGTAAAACCTCTGCCACATTACCAATGTGGCAACCCCCTGAGGGGGTAAATACAAGGAAGCAGCTGCAGATGCATTTACTATAGAGGGCATCCTAGCCCCTAACAGGTTCTCCATCTGCTTACCCAGGTTGTACCATCAAACCAGGTGGATGGCAGTATGATACAGACTGTAAATCACATTCAAAAGCTCTTCTCCTTTTCGTTAATGGTGCCTTCAAGAAAAGAGTAGTAGCAATATCTAAATACATGTAGTAAAAAGTTTTGAGGTACAATTCAACTGTATTTTCTTTAAGGAAGAATATCTATAGAATATGTTTGCATTCCCACACTGCTAAAGAATACAGACACCAGCAGACACCATATACGTGTTTCCACAAATCTATTTTTCTGACATCAGGGTTTTCCCGTGTGTCTTGTTCCACACTTGTCCCAACTGAGAAGCTTTAATGTCAGCGTTAGTCCAACATGCTGCTGGTGCTGCCTCACTGCACCATCTTGCTCTCAGATTTGGAGTTAGATTTAAAATTCAATTCTTTCTGAGACCTACTAGAACGTTCAAGCTTTCAGCCTGTGGCCTGCTAAAAGCTCAACATTTCAGATGACCAGGCTTCATATGTACCAAAGCTTCAGTTATGGATCAGTCTGACTCATGAACATCTCATCTTCTTTATGACTAAATGTATTTTATAAATGCTTCCTCTCTCCATAAATATCAAAGTGATCATACAGTATATTTATATTGCATGGAGTATTTGAGCCAGCACTAACTCACTTCACATCATACTCTCAGAGTGGGCTCAACTATCAGGGTGGGGTGTTGACCTGAGAACAACTGATAGTGCTGCTAAAAACACCCTCCACAGAAACTGCTTTATGCTGTTCAGATGAATGCACACTAATGGATGTATGCATAATTTGGTTAAATATACTTGTCACTTGAAGACCTCCAAAACCCTTTAGATATAAGTTTAAAAAAACAAACTTTAAATTAGGCCACTCTTCTTTAAATTGATTCTTTTATCATAAGTTAAAGTAATTTTAAAAAGTAAACTAAGGCATAATTGGCATTCTTGGTGACTTTCTGCTCAGCCCTTGTGGAACTTTTGGCAAAATGGCTCACAAATATAAGCCTTAGGTTACACAGCTTTATACCTCCATCTAGTGGCTGTGTGCACCTCCACTAGTGACTCTCAGGATTCAGAGACTTCAGTTTAGCTCAGACCATCATTACAAACTCTATTTGCATAATACTGTAGTTTTACAAGTTGCTATATTAACATCAATTCAAATAGTTATTAGAATATATTTGCCCCTGTACAGGACACCCAGCCTTAAAACACAAGTGCAAACGATGTTTTGCTTAGTTGGGCTTCAACCATCTGGGCTATTTATCACTGGCCAAGCTTCAGTTTCTAGAAGCACACGTGCCACTTCTTCCTACAGGTGCAGTCACTTGCTCTGATTGCCTCAGGTGGATTCAGTCATTGCATTTCCTCTTCACCCTTCCCCGACACTTGTTTGAATCTGCTGGAACTTGTGTGTCTGATGGGTGCTGATATATAAGAACACACCAACTTCTTTCAGTTTAGTGAATCCTTTTTTTTTTTTTTTTGTAGGCTCACTGAAGCT
>VUQH01038574.1:0-19078 GCA_015106775.1 Etroplus canarensis | reverse complement strand
TTCGTCCCTCTCGTAGCAAAGTCCACATGCTGATGGAATTTAGGGAGCACTGTTTTGAGATTTGCATGGTTGAAATCTCCGGCGATTATAAACAGTCCGTCGGGGTGGGCATTCTGCAGCTGGCTGATAGCTGCGTAAAGCTCACACAGAGCTTTCTTAGCATTAGCGCTGGGTGGAATGTACACTCCGATAATCAGGGCGGTAGTGAACTCACGGGGTAAATAAAAAGGTCTGCATCTAACAGTCATGAACTCCACAACCGATGAGCAGTGGTTAGACACAAGCACAGAGTCTTTACACCATTCCGTGTTTACATAAATACATACACCGCCACCGCGAGTCTTCCCGCTGTTAGCATTTCTGTCCGTACGAAACACAGTTAGCCCGGCGAGCTGAATGGCGGCATTCGGAACGCTCTCGCTGAGCCATGTTTCCGTGAAAACAAGGACACAGCAGTCTTGTAGATGCTAATGCTTTTCAGCTGTAAAACTGGAATGAATCACAACCACTTAAGAACAAAACATGGTTTCAAAGTATGTATGAGAGTGAATGCATTTACAATATTTTAAGTTTTAGTCACTACTTCGCTAAATGCCTTACGGTACTTTGACACTTGATTGGCCCTGACTCTGTGGCTGTTTTCTCCAACCAAGCATCCACATATTACACAAATTCTCACCAGAGCAACAATTTTAATTAATGTTGTTAATGAATCTGGTGTCAGTTTAGACATGACTGGATAATTTCAATATACTGCACACCTGCTGGAGATAATTCAAGGCAATTTGTTGCTGCGCAGTGGAGCATCTTCTACATTCATTTATGTTAATATAATGTTTGTATTACTCACAATTATAGCTAGTTTATGTTGCAAGGACGTCATAAACTGCACTGCCTCTTGAAACTATAAGGGGGAGCATACACATTTGAAACAGATAAGATGACAACAACACATTTACAGAATTTACTAACATTTCTAAAATGTGGCTGTGAAAAAGAAATGCACAATATCGACAAAAATACTGAGTCACCTACAGGAGCTTTTATGACATCCATTCTAAATCCATAGGCATTAATATGGAGTTGTTCCACCTTTTGCAGTTGTAAGAGCTTTTACTTTTCTGGCTTTCCATGATATTTTAGGGTGTGCCTGTAGGATTTTTTTCCAATTCTATTTAAAGAATATTTGTGAGGTCAGACACTGATGCTGAATGAGAGGCCCTGGTTTGCAATCTATGTCCTGTTTATCCCAAAGGTGATGGATGGGGTTGAGGTCAGGGCTTCATGACTGCTCAAAGGCTTGAGATCACTTGGAAATTCTCTTGTTTTCCATGGAGACACACATGAAATTAGTCTGAATAGAAAATATAGCAAATGAACAGGACATGCTGACATTGTCAGAGTTAGAAATAATGATTTTAATGGGAATGAAGAACGTGTTCTTCAAACTTTACCTTCACAAAAACAAAAGAAAACACATTTTGCAGCAATTACAGCCCAGCAGACCTTCTAGTCTGTGTTCTAGTTGTCAATTCTTCAAAGTAATCTGATGAGATTTCACCTGATGCTTCCTGGAGCATCTCCCACAGGATGGATTGCCTTGATGGAGTCTTCCTCCGTACCATAAGCTGCTCCCATGACAGCTTGATGGGGTACCGATTCAGAGACCATGCTGGCCACTCCATTACAGTCAGAATTCTTAAATATTGCTGATACATTTTGGAGGTGGGTTTAGGGTCATTTTCCTGCTGTAGGATGAAATCGGCCCCAATCATGTGCTGTCCACAGGGTATGGCAAGCCATTGCAAAATGTGATAGCTTTCCTTACTTAAGGTCCCTTTCACTCAGTACAAATCTACTATTTTATCACCTCCAAAGCACCCCCAGACCATCATGCTGCCTCCACCATGCTTAACTTATGGAATTAAGCACTGTTCTTGCAATTTTTCATTTGTTCTGTGTCTCACAAATGTTCTGTTTGATCTGAAGACCTCAAACTTGGACTCATCTGTCTACAACACTTTCTTTCAGTCCTCTAGTGTCCAGTGTCTGTGCTCTTTTACCCATCTCAGCCTTTTCTTTCTATTGGCCAGTCTGAGATACTTTTTTGGCAAATCTGCCATGAAGTTCAGCATCCTGAAGTTGCTTCTTCATTCTTGATGCTGATACTGGTGTGTGGCAGGTACTATTTTGTACAAAGTTGAAAGCATAGAATTGTCCAATATGTCTAAGCTGAAGCATTAAGGTTTTCCTTACTAGATCTAAGGGGTCAAGGTCAACCCCTGTTAAAGAAAAAACAACCCCATAGCTTTATCTCTCCTTTAAAAAACATTTGTTGGCACAATGCAGTGAGTCAGGCAACATTCTCCTGGCATTCACTGAAAATACACTCATCCATCAGACTGCCGAAATAAGTGTCAAAGGTCAAAATGTTAGTCTACAGAAAGATGATGGTGCATGGCAGGCATCACAATATCACATCAAACTTTCTTCACAGAGAAACAGAAAACAACTTTGTCATACATGCAGAACTTGCTAAATAAATAAGACTTCAATCAGCAAAAGCACTGCTAAAGAAGGGATAGTAGAGGTGTCTCAGGATGAGCCCAGACCCAGGACAGGTCTCTAAACTACTTCCAAGGAAACTAAATGAGGCTAAACATTTTGGATGTACTGAGACATGCCAGTATTTATCACTGGATGACTCATGATAATATGAACGTCAGAGTTACTTTTACATCCATCCTTGATATTTATAGCAGGAATAGAGAAGTGTATGTTAGGAGATGTGCAAAAGAAAGGCACAGTGGTGTATCAAACTAACAGTGAAACATAGTGGTAGAAATGTTTATAGAAGAAGTACTGCTCTGTGGTTTCCTTCTTTGTGGAGAAGGACTCACAATGTTGCAGGATGATGATGCTTAACAAAAAGTTTGTACAAAAGACTAAAGACTAAGAAGTGCTGAGTGCTCTGAACTTTCCTTGACAGCAACTCAACCTCACTGAACATGGAGCATGAAATTTATGGGGGACTGAGAAGAATGAGAAAATCACGCATCCCTGACATGACAAAAAGCTCTTTAGAACATTCTTACCTAAATTCTTGGGGACTTTGACAGCTAAAAATTTAAAATTTATTTGAATTTTTAGCAATTCAACATTTTCTTTAAATTACTAACATATCATTCATATTGACTGATTCACCTCAAGATGATAGCAAATCTCAAAATGTCCACATTCTTCTCAGATTTTCTCCTTACTGATACTATATCAAAGAAAGACAAATAGTTGCACAGTCTTGAGAAAACCAACCAATTCAATTAGTCCAATTCTATGTAGTCCTGTGAAAATAGCTTGTAGAAGTAGCAGCAGTAACTTGAGGTAATTGTTTTCTGTATGCAAGTACACCAGGATCAAAGGAGTTAAGAGGGTAAGTAGCAGCTGGGTGCTGTTAATCAAAGGATCTTGGTTAATCGATTGGCAGTCGGTCCAAACACCTCTATAAAAGAAGACGTTTTGGTAGTTTGCTGGTCTGGAGCATTCAGCTGTGTGTTAACATAATGTCACAATCTTCCCAGGAGTGAACGCCCCAGCAAACTGACCACAAGGTCAGACATGCCGCACACACAGAAACTGCAAAAAACCCAAGAGCTACATCTCAGACTTTACAGGCCTCAGTTAGCATGTTAAATGCTAATATTCTTGACAGTTCTATTAGAAACAGACTGAACAACTGTGACTTGTTTGGAAAGGTTGCCAGTAGAAAACCTGTTCTCTCTAAAATGAACATGGCAGCATAGCTTAGGTTTGTAAAGTTCCATCTGAAAAAAACAAAGACTTCTGGAACAATGTCTTTTAGACAGACAAGACCAAAGTGGAGATGCCTGGCCATAATGCAAAGCACCAATGGTGAAGTCCAGGCACAGCATATCAGCACAAACACCTTCTACCGACTGCAAAACATGGTGGAGGAGGGCTGAAGATTTGAGTTTGTTTTGCAGCCACAGGACCCAGGACCTTGTAGTTACTGAGTCGACCATGAACGCCTAGTATTCTAGAGTTAAATACGAGGCCATTTGTCCAACATATACAGCTTGGCTCACATTGGGTTTTGCAACAGGACAATGATCCCAAGCATAGCAGCAATTCTACAACAGAATGGCTGAAAAAGAAAAGAATCAAGATGCTGCAATGGCCCAGTCAAAGTCCAGGCCTCAACCTGATTGAATTGCTGTGGCAGGACCTTAAGAAAGCTGTTCATAAACAACTGTCCGCAAACCTCAGTGAACTAAAGAAATGTTATAAAGAAGAGTGGGTCAAAATTCCTCAACAATGATATGAAATCATTGAAAAAATGATTACATCACATTATTGTTGCTCAAGGTGTTTCTACAAGCTATTGAATGACGGGGTGTACTTAGTTTTTCCACAACCGCATAGAGTCCTGTGAAAACTTTTTTGCATTTCAGAAAATCCTGTTCACAAGTGAAAAAAAAACTCCTCAAAACATGTAAAATTACAGGTGATACAATGCAGAGCGTTCACTTTGAGTAAACTTATTTTACTGCAAACCTAGGCTGAGAAATTGAAGAGGAGACACAAAGTAAGAAATGACATTCCTTACAGCAGCAGAGTAAAAAGCACAGTAAATCTTTTTTGAAGGTTCTCTCACATCATGAAATGGGATTTATTTATCCACCTTGCATCAGCTAAAATGTGTAGGCAGAGTTTAACAGATTTTGTTTGTAAAGGGGAACTTCGCCTTTATTTCCAAATACATGTGAAAACCCCGTGCCACATACATTTCTGGGATGGCTTAAAATGATATTTTTTGGCATCACCATTTTTTCCAGTTTGTGGAATCAGCTTGGGGAAGGCCCCTTCCTGGTTTAACATGGCAATGCAGCCATGCACAAAGCCAGGTCAATAAAGAAATTGTGTTCTCAGTCTGGCGTGGAAGAATTAGGACTAGCCTGCATAGAGCCCTGCCCCAATCCTCATCCAGCTCCTGTAGGATGAACTGGAGCGCCAACTGTGAGGCAGGCTTTAATGTGCAACATCACTGTCTGCCCTAACTAATGCTTCTGGAACCAGCTGTGAGTAAATCCCTACCGCCAGGATCAAAATCCTGTAGAAAGCCTTTGCAGAGGAATGCAGGCTGCTGTAGCAGGATAGGAATGCCCCCTGGCTTTAGTATGAAATGTACCACATGGGTACAGTCATTTTGGCTATTTAGTGTACTCCATACTGTTGTTAAAAAAAATAACAGAAATACAGTGGCGTATTAGCACGCCCAGCTCACAATCCATCACAATTCACAGGTTACTGTAATGTGTGACGTACAGAAAGAAAGTGATATGTTTCCTCATCAGTGGTTGGCTGTATTGCACAAATTAAAGAGAATTAAAACAGCTCTAAACTATCTAAAGACATTTAAATGACATAAATAAACAAACCTACTGATATTTATGTCAGGGTACACACAAACACTCACTTTATGACCATTACAGTCCAGCCCACTACTCTTAGGAGTAGAGGTTCTTGTGAAAATCAAAACATGCCCATTAAATGACAGCTATAACCTTGAGCACAATTTGGGTGAGGACCCATTAGGTGATCATTGTGTGTAACTTTGATTAA
Source organism: Etroplus canarensis (assembly GCA_015106775.1). Lineage (NCBI taxonomy): Eukaryota > Metazoa > Chordata > Actinopteri > Cichliformes > Cichlidae > Etroplus > Etroplus canarensis. The sequence continues at coordinate 13,438 of VUQH01038574.1, read as the reverse complement.
AGTCTCATAAATGTCAGAATAGTGATTCTTGTGTTTTGCAGAATTTGGTCAGACGAGCCAACAATGGCAAGTCTTTCTTCTAATCACGCGCCGTGTCATACGGTTGCTTTTAAATTAAACAAATTCACAGCAAATATTTATGTGAGAACAAATTATTGAATCATGAAAGAGAAAAGCTCTATTTCACACCTCAATAAATTGTATGCATCTGTTTTTGCCATATATCCTGTCCTTATCTCTCTCAGAGAAATTCAATTCTTCTCTGAGGGCCTGGCATCTCAAGCTGGAGAGCTCATTCTCATTGACAGTCAGGGCAGCTTCATCTGAGCACAGCTCACTGCCAAGCTCAGCAATTCAGCCCAGATGGCATCAAATATACTGCTTAAAGTCATCATTCACTTTAATGTTGTAGCTGCATGGCTGGGGGAAGGCTGCAGGTCCCCTTCTTTCTGTCTTATTCTGGACACTAAAAAAGTTGCCCATGTCTCCCCACTGACTCACAACATCCTGCTCTGTATTCTCGACCAAGGGTGAAGGACAACAACACTCACCTCCAAACTGAACAAAGGAGAGTAGACTTTATACTAGGCAGTTCTGTGTGTTATCAGCCCACTATATGGTCAGCAGAAATAACCAGTTACCCACTAAGAGCTGTCATGCTACTTTCAGAGACAGATAATGGCTATTTTCCGAGAAAGTCTTCAAAACTTTTTTGTTCAAATACAGTACTCAGTCCCTCTTATTCTCTCTTGGATGATTTCTGCTCTCACTAAAAAAAAAAAAAAAAATCCATATCCTTGCATCTTATGTTCTTAGAAAAATGCTTATATTGTCTTAAAATACTTGTTTTGAACTTGGACTTCTCTGCAGTTCTTTTGTTCACAAAAAATGTGGTGTGCACTTTCTTACAATGCTTTGTAAGAAGCGCAGCAGTCCCATGAAGGTGTGATATTAGTGTATGACTCAGAGAGATAATCCTCTCTATGAAGTGATGATTCATCTGGATGTGGGGGGCTTAAAGAAGAGAAAGAGAGAGTGCTGGAGTGTCCCCGCAGGGTTTAAAACAAGATGTAGGAAAAGAAACCAAACACACCTGGAATTTGACTTCACTTCCTTCTAATCAGTCAGTGGCCGCACCTGCAAAACTGCAAATGAAAGAAAGCGATTGAACCAAAAGATTGAAAAATGAAACAAAATCCTTTTTATTCATTTCACACTGGTACATCTGAGGAATCTCAATATCCCAATTTATTTCACACTGGGCCTATTGAATGTCTGTCGCCCTACGTCGTGAAAAATAACAGGACTGCCTGTCCTTGACTGAGAGCTATCCCCTTAAATGGGTCAGATTAACAGAAAAATAGATATATTACGTATTTCAGTGGATTTTTTTGTGGCTGGTCAGTAAATTATCACTGCCGTCGTCGCACTGACCTTCTTGATATTTGTAATGCAGGCAAATCTATTTTAATTCCCCCAGTCTATGACCTTCCCTAAGTAAGATCTCCAATCCAATCTAGTTAAAAGCTCTGCAGAAATGGACAATATAGTAGCCAAATGAAAATGCTAAGTTGGGTCACCCACATTATTCAACTGCGATTTAAATAATTTGTGGTATGTATCATGTATCCTCGGGAATCCCAAAAAGACTAAGTTGTTTAAGTCAGTACTTTTATGACTTCAAGAAGTGATCTTGGATTGCTTATTGGGAAAAAACCAAACAGGAACTTATCACCTGACTGTAGTTCACTCAGCTCCATTCAGCTCACTACTTTGATCCAATAGGGTCCAGCAAGTTTGAGCTTTGGTTCACCCATTTTCCAACAGCAGCATATTGCTATTATCAATGAATTAGTTTAAAACACCATTTCTAACTGACGGTATAAGGAGCATTTAAAGAAACTAGAGCAAAATAAAGCTGAAAGGAGACAAAATATTGAACTCTTAATTAAACTCCAGCATTTAGTATTTGAAGCATCTGTAAGCAGGCCTTTGCTTGCAATCACAAGCAGCCATATGAACTTAGGTCACAGATATAATCTTAAGTTCAGTTGTGTGTTTATGTTTTTAGCGCTGTCCACAAATGATTTGTAAGTTTTAATCCAGATAGACAGATACAAATACAGCCCTAAAAAGTCAATATGTAGATATAAGTGAGCAAATAGGTAAGAGCCTTCCATTGGATAATTACTACAGTGGTTAGTACATTTGGGACAGAAACTGGTTATTTAACACTAACTGATGCAGTGAGTAGCTTCCCACTATGTATATTTATTAAACAACCATGTCAGAAGACATATCCCGCGCCTGTGGAAAAGCTCAAATTATTGGCCTCAAAGAAAAAACCAAAGAGATGCTGGAACTTCTAACACTGGCTTAAGAACTGTCCAAAGCATTATTAAAACCTGAAGATAGTGGTAAAACATTATCTTTGAGGAGGAAATGCAGTTAGAAAAAAAATAATGACTGTGTTCAAAGATCACTTGAATGTTTGGTGAAATCAAATCATAAAAAAATCAACATCAGAACTCACGGCTGTGTTTAATATTTAAAGTGGGAGCATTTCCACACACACAATGTGAGGAGAACTCAATTGACTGGGACTAAACAGCTGTGTAGTTTTAAGAAAACCACTTATCAGTGAGGTTCAACAGGAAATCAAGGCTTCATTTTGCTAGGAAGTGGAAATATTGGCCTGTGGAGCAAAGGTTATCAGAGTTTCTACTCCCTATCAGTTTCTTTCCCATAGCTTCAAATGTATGTGCATTTTGCATAATTCAAATCCCAGGATCCAGAACGGTTTTCTTGTAAACCTGATACCTGCAGATTCCTATCATTTCTTTATGCCATGTATTTTTGAGATAGTTATGCATAATGCTAATTTTTGCCCTATCTGGCAATGTTGAAGAATTATGTAAAAAATCCTGGGTCTAAATCAGCTCCAAAACTTAATCACTTCTAAGCTGGGCTGAGTCCCACCACAAAAAACTGTAGGCCAATCCATCCACGACTTCTAGCAAACGAACAGACACGCAAACCAAAACTGTAAGCTCCTTTCACAGAGGTAATAACTCAGCAATATGCCACCACTTCTTCTTTCGGCTGCTCCCATTAGGGGTCGCCACAGCGGATCATCTGCCTCCATCTCATCCTATCCCTTGCATCCTCTTCCCTCACACCAACCCTCTGCATGTCCTCCTTCACTGCATCCATGAATCTTCTCTGTGGTCTTCCTCTTCTCCTCCAATGGGATGCCACCACTGCATCATACATATTTTGAGATTATATTATAGGGATGAGTTAATAACAAATACTCGAGTGAGACACATTCACTAGCATTAAAGGTTGAAACACTTTGGCAGAATTCTTTTTTTTTTGGTGCTTTTCTCTGTTGCACAGTGCCATGTGTACATTTGTTGTGTTTTTATTGTTAATAAACCTTTAGCTGCTCCCTTGTGTTCTCCCCAAGGGGTCGCCACAGCGGATTACTTTATATTGATAATTTGGATTCCTTTCCTGATGCAACCCTCCATGGTGAGACGAGCTTGTGTCACCACCTGGAATCGAACCAGGGACCTTTTGCTTGTTTGGCGAATGTGTAAACCGCTACATGACGGAGGACACTTTTATTGATAAAAAACATAACAGCATAACAGAGACGGTTGGCTCTGTTATGCTGTGGTGCACATTTTGCTGACGTGAATATGGTCCACTTGTCCCATAGTGGGATGAGTCATTGCAAATCATCAGGAAGTTCTTCTGAGTCACCTTTATCAAATATATATTTGATAAACATATGTGTGTATATATATCTAGAGAGAGAGAGAGATAGAGAGAGAGAGAATCTTTTATTGCATTTTCGTATTAGACTGAAAATTAGTGTGTCTCACTAGGCTGATCAAGGTTGTGTCTCAGCACACAACCTTGATCCTGACCACAAAGTCTGTGTTTGAGTTCGACTTGCGTGGCCACTGGCACGGCATGAGCGCTGTGGCAACCAAACTGAGCTGAGGGCTCCCACTGCTGCTGTATGTGGCAGGCCTCACCTTGACAAAGCAAGGACATAAAATAGTTTAGGACAGAAAGAAGAGCAGGAAGTCCAAAAAAATACCAAGAGACCATGTTAGGATATCAGATAAGTGGCACAGCAGGATGGTGGTGCTATGTAACAATATGTAATGTAGTGATTTGGCCATCTGGCCCAGTATGTGGGGATGATTCAGGGACTGGGGGGAAGAAGCAGTCAGTAATGATCATAGAAGGACGGATGACATTGCCTTTGTCTAACTTTTCATGGCTTTTCATTGTGATGGCCACATCCACAGTTAAAACAAATATTGAGTAATATTTATCCACTCTCAATATTCTGAACACAGCCTGTTAATTGTTTCGCACTGCCCTACATCATTATCTCATTATCACATTTAACATATTCTTGCTGAAGTCACCAAGTTAAATAGCATACTTCAGTATTAGTTTGGTTTGGTTAATTCTTCATGATACAAAACAGTATTCTAAGGAATGGTGTGCACATTTGGGTTACATTGTTCTGAGATTGATTTATACAGGCTGCATACATTACTTTCTGTCTTTTGGGTTACCTGTCTGCTGCTCCAGTTCTTTGGAAGCTTAGGCAAAGGAGAGGCTTTGTCTTCTTCTTCTTTTGGAACGTACTGCTAGACGCATCAAAGGCCTATCGCTGTCTTCCTCGGGTCATTCATGGAATCAGATCCTTGCAAAAAAGTCTAATATGATGCTGACATTTGAGTGCAGAATTGACTGTTCCCCAATGATCCGAGTTCAGGTTTGACTGTAAGCACTAGTCTGTAACTCCCCACCCTGACAGTTCCACATGCATAAGATCTCTTTCTGCAGCATAGCTGGAGTGGTCCATCAAAGCGTAGTTAACAGTTTCTGTCTTTCAATCAGGATGCCTACCCATCAGTGCCAACCTGTAATTTAAAGCACAGTGCCCCTGCCTTAGTCTGGTCAAAAGCCCTCTATCCCGCTTGCTCATTTTAACAGAAACGCACGGTGTTTCTGTATCTTAACAGTTATTCGTAATGAGGAAAAAATGGTGCCCCTTCTTTTTTCTTCCCACTGTTTCTGCTACATAGCTATGATGTTTTCTTTGAAGATGGCTCTACATTCAGAAACCCCAAGGAAAATTCTTATGTCGATGCCTCTATTTGATGCACCTTTTGCTGCTATGTTCACAACCCAATTTTCTTCTCCCCAAACATGCGCAAAACAAAGGCTGTGGGTGGAGCTGCTCGAAGCACAGGGACCTAACAAATCGACTGCATTAATAATGCATTATAATTGCATTTATAATGGTTTGCTACACTGGGTATATATAGCTTCAGTTCTCTCTTATTTGGTTTCATCAACTTCTTAAGTTCTTGTTTGTTAAGTTGCATTTTTGAGTAGTGCTCATGTTTATTTGACCACTTTTATGGGGGCACTTATTTCTTAAGATATAATTTTCATTTCTCTGTGTTTTGGTGTGATTCTGGGATGTGGGTGAAATAAAAACCCCTCGTTTTGAATGCCTGTTTGCTCTTTGACTGCTCGGTCCCTAATGCATACTCATAAAATGGCAACCCACAAATGACTGCCAAATCCAAGAGCTGCTGACAGACTAAATGTAGAGCTTGGAATAACAAAGGTCACCTGTCACTTAAATCCATGTAAATATGCAGCCTCATACAGTCACAAATGGTCCCAAAAAAATTAATAGGCACATGCAGCCTTGGATACTGGTGAATGCTGAGACTACAGCACTGGTGCGATGTGGCGCTCCCAGCATCAAACCACCAAATGATGAAATATTAAAAAGTTTGATGTTCTTTCCTTCTTCTCGTGGTTACTACTGGGTCAAAAAAGTACTGATCCATTTCTTTATTTTTCCATTGTTGTCCATCATCTACGTCTACACATAACAAGCAACTGTCAAATATAACACAGTTTGAGAGAAACTGGTAATTTTGCACCAACAAGGTGATTCCCAAAGGCCTATTAGCTGAACACTTAGGATATCTAGGCATAGTGAGCAGTGTGCCCTTAAACATTTGAGGAAGCTGGACAAATGGAGAGCAAAAGAAGAAGTGGCAGGCCTAAATCTGCTGCACAGATGAACAGTATCTGAAAGTCATGTCCTTAAGACTTCATTTAATCCATCTCCTGCTCTGCCTCATCAGAAATGGTCTTAATGGAGAGATGGCTGTCAAGAAGCCATTCTTAAAGAAGGGAAACAGGGCAAAAAGGCTGAGGAATGCCAACTTCCACAAGAACAGGAGCAAAAATAAGTGGCAACAGGTGTTATGCAGCGATGAATGCAAATTTAAATGTTTTTGTTCTAAATCATCGCCATTATGTAGAGAGGAGATAAGAAGAGAGGTACAACAGTGAGTGTCTACAGCTAACCGTGAAACACAGTGGAGGCTCTGTCATGGTTTGGCTGCATTTCAGACAGTGGTGCTGGGGATCTTGTCTAGACTGGTGGAATGATGAACGCAGAAAAGTTCTCTCAGATTTTCATCCACTTCAATATACCATCTGAAAAGCATCTGATTGGCAATAGCTGTATTTTTCAGAATGGCAATGATCAACCTCAAACACACTGCCAATGCAGTAAAAGCCCACCAGGACAGAAAAACACACACAATGGAACACTATTAGTCATGGACTGGCTTCCCCAGAGCCCTGACCTCTACATTATTGAAGCAGTGTGGGATCATCTTGACAGAGAATGGAACAAAAAGCAGCCAACATCCAAAGAAGAGCTTTGGGATGACCTTCAAGAAGACCAGAGAACTATTCCTGAACAGTACTTAAAGAAATGACAAGAAAGCTTGCCTAAGAGAGCTCATACTGTGTTTAAGGATAGAGGTGGTCATACTAAATATTGATTTTGCAGGCTGGTTAGAATTGTGCAAACTCTGCTTGTGCCTTATGTACTGTATTTCCATTTCTGTTTACACATTGTTGCCCCTATTTCACATTTTGCCAGCAAAATATGAAGAAATGAGGGGTGACTTCAGAGTTTTGCATCACCTAGGAATGAATAAAATAATAATGAGTCAAATATTAGAGCTAAAAATACCAATGGTGATCCTCGGCATGTATTCATATATGGTAATTAAGCCATTCTGAACTACAGATCTGTCGGCATTTTTATACGCTGACCCAAAACAAATAAACAAACAAAAAAAACGAGTCCCACCAGCCATACAAATTAGCTTAGTGTCTACTGAAACATTCCAGGCTGATTTGTCAAAGTTCCGTGTTGTTTTCTTTCTTTCAGTGTGGTAAACAATAGTAGACAGATGTTGTACATTCTGCGATTCCGTGTTGTGCAAATCTACTTTCTTTCCTCCCAGTTACACCTTTCTTGTTCTTTCTTGCGTTCCCTCTGGCCTGGTCTCGCAATGCAGCTCATAATAAGCTGCAGTCACAGTCTGCTCCCCATCTGGATTCAGAAGGCGCCACTGAAGGAGGGGGACGGGAAGGTGGAGGGGGGGGCAGAGGAAATTTGGGTCACGCTTGAAGCTATAATGATGGCATAATGCACCTGCAAAATCTCCACTGCAGCACCGAATAAATCATGGATGCAACACCCTTCACAGATAATAACTAATGACTCCTCTCGACACCCCAAGCCAGAGCACAATATGAATCTCCACCCAACAAGTTAGACAAATGAATCTGACATGTGACACTGAATATCTCCTACCGCACGCATGCACGCACCCTCACCTCTCAAACTGCAGCCAATGACATTTCTCAACTACCTCGGAGGCACCCAAACAAAGATTGATCAGAGCAAGGAGTATCAAGCAGGAGATTATGGGACCGAGTTCCCCGACTTTCCATTACCGGCCTCCTAATCCCGTTATAAGGATATGCTCTTAATGGGCGTGCGCTGTGAGAGCTCTGTGTATTGTGCGTGTGAAGGAGAGGTCATCCATCATGGAGCGACCTCTAAACAAGCAAGGGGACAGCTGGGAAGGTTAATGTCAGCCTGGATCTGACTGAAGCTTGCATCTATTCAACATTCGAATCTCCAGTGACAATGCTGAACGATTTAACTGATTTTGTCTTCTGCTCCTGTGGACATCTGCGAGACACAGTACTGACACAACCGAAAGTGTTGCCATCCTTATATCTCATGGAACCAATGCATCTTCTGTGGTGCCTACTACAATTCAAACAGAAACTGTTAAACGAGAGACAATTTATTGCCTTCAAATAAATGGTGAAGGGAATTAATTCCATTTGCCACAATGAACGTGAACAGGGGACAGAAAAGAGAAGAAACAGTTGCCAAGCATGGTCAAGATAAAGGCTGTGAGGGCGTGTCCAAAAGGCTTTATGTTCCGCTGACCACTGCTGCTAATGCTGTTAGGAAATTTAGGTTATATGGGACCTTAGCCAGCTTACTTGGAGTGAGGGAATCTGACCCCAGAGTGAATCAGGGGATAGTTTAAATGGTGGAGGACACGAAAGGAAACTTAAAATAGATACAAGCTGAATTCCAAGATCGAGGTACGGCAGGGTTGTGTAGCATCAGCATGAAAGTCACCTAGGGGTAGCCAACTTTTAGAAGGGAAAAGTACAACTGAAGTTTACTACAGTGCGTGTTGACAAGTCACAATGCTTCTGGGGGGGGGGATGCCTTTTATACAAATAAAACAAAATGTCAGCCTTTATTGGTAAAGCACATCCTCTCTTTGTACACGGAAGGGGAAAAAAGGCTTTTAAAAGCATGAATGTCTCAGTGAAACATGGAGGAAGCTCATTTACACTATTTTTTATTATTATTTGTTTAACTAGGAAGTGAACTCTTGAGATTGAAAATCTCTTATGCGAGTGTCCTTGGCTGACAGGCAGCATTACCCTAGCATATTTTTCAGTGGCAGGAGAAACTAGAGCTCCTGGAGAAAATCTTTGTGAAACATGCAAACTCCACACAGAAGGGCCCTACATGGCTTTGAAGCTAGGACCCTCTTGCTGTGAGGCAGCACTGAGCCACCGTGCTACCATATTTTGACATATATGGACAAAAGTATTGCACCTCATAATCTCTGAATTCAGGTGTTTTATTCAGTTCCATTGCCACAGATTTATTAAATCAAGCACCTAACCACACGTCTGCCTTTACAAACCTTTGTGAGAGAATGGTTCACTGAATTTAAGTGTAGTACTGTAATAGGATGCCACTTTTGGAACAAGTCAGTTCATGAAATTTCTGTCCTTTCTACATATTAGGAACAACGGCAACTCAGTCTCAAAGTGGCAGACCACATGAAGTTACAGAGCAAGGTTGCCAAGTGCTGAGGTGCACAGTGCCTAAAAGTTGTCAGCGCATTTCTGACTAAATAATTGCAGAGTTCTGGCATTACCATCAGCACAAAAATTGTGTACTGGGAGCTTTATGGCATTGGTTTCAATGCCTGAGCAGCTGCATGCAACATTACATTACCAAGCACAATTCCATATATCAGATGAAAATGTGTAAAGCACATGTTTAAAGGACTCTGGAGCAGTGGAAACATGTTCTGCAGTGATGAATCACATTTCACTATCTGACTGTCTAATGGTTGATTCTGGTTTAGGCAAATGCCAGAAGACCTGCCTGAATGCAATTTGCCAACTGTAAAGCTTGGTGGAGAAGGATACTATAATACTATAAGGTTGTGTTTCTGGGGTTGCCCTGGGGACCTCAGTTCTAGTGAAGCAAAATCTTAATGCTTTAGCTTGCCAAGGAATTTTGGACAATTCTATGCTTACAATATTGTGGGAACAGTTCGGGGAAGGCCCTTTTCCATTCCAGCACGACTGTACTGCAGCACACAAAGCAAGGTTCATAAAGACACATTTGGATGAGCTTGGTGTGGAAAGACTTGACTGACCTGCACACAGCCCTGACTTCAACCCCATCAAACATCATTGGGATGAACTACAGTGGAAAATATAAGCCAGGTCCTCTCATGCAAACTCTGTGTCTGACCTCACAAATGCTCTTCTGGATGAATGGGCAAAAATTCCTATGGACATGCTCCAAAACGCCATGATTTTCTATATAAAATTATGCCTGTTTGCAATGCAGTGCCACCTGAGGGCCCAAAGATCACCAACAATTAATATTGTTCTTGTCCCTTGTGCAGAGATGCCTCCAGATTCTCAGAATCTTTTGACGATATTATGTATTGTTGATAAATACTCAAAGTCTTTGTAGGAACATTACTCTGAAATTGCTTGACAATTTATAAATGTAGTTTCTCATAGTTTACTGAATCTTTGCCCATCTCTCTTTCTGAGAGACTCTGCCTCTCTAAGGTGCTCTTTTTATACCCAATCATGTTACTGTCCTGTTGCCAATCAAGTTAATTAGTTGCAACATGTTCCTCCAGCTGTTTCTTTTTAGTACCACTTACTTTTCCAGTCTGTTGTGTGGCTCTTGCTCAGGAGGTAGAGGAGGGTCATCTTATAACCTGGAGGTTATAAGATTCCCCAGCTTCTCCAGCCCTCATGCCAAAGCATCCTTGGGCAAGGCACTGAACTCCAAATTGCTCCCAATGGATCGACTGGAGTGTGAATGTGTGTGTGATTGTTAAAATGCGCTTATAGGCATAAAGGACTGTGTGAATGAGGCTTGTAGTAAAATGTGTTTAAAGTAGAAAATCACCATGCAAGTACCAGTCCAGTTACCATTTGGTGCCTTTGTCCCAATTTTTTTGAGATGTGTTGCCTCCATCAAATTCAGGATGAGCTAGTAGTTGTCATGACAGTAAAACATCTCATTTTCAACATTTGATATGCTTTCTATGTACTTTTGTGAATTAAATATTGGTTTATGAGATTTGTACATAATTTAATTGTGTTTTTATTTATATTGTACGCAGCAACCCAGCCACAGGGGCCACATGCAAGTGTACTCCTAGTGCAGGTCCCAAGTCTGGGTAAATGGGGAGGGTTGTGTCAGGAAGGACATCTGGCATAAGATCTTTGCCAAATCCAAATGCAGATTCATAATACATGATCCAGTGTGGTGACCCCTAACGGGAGCAGCCGAAAGAAGAAGAAGATTTATATTTTACGCAGCATCTCAGCTTTTTTGGAATTGGGGTCGTAGATTATCCAGTAATAAAATCAGTTAACAGCTGCAACATTAAAATGTTACATAGATCAAATCAATAAATAAATTAAAAAAATCATGATCCAATATGTATATGGTTCTGAAAAGTGCCATTCTGAGTCAGTTTCTTTTTAAATAATTTAAATATATTTTGATTTTACAATTTGTGTACTAAGTAGGTTATCCTTAAATACAGTAGTTGATTACATTTTATTCATGTAAATGTACACAGCTTGGTAAATAACACCGACGCCATCCATGTGTTGGTAAAATTGACTGAATGTGACATTTTAGTTTTGTCAGAGACGAGGCTGAAACCAGCGATTACAAACAGTATGATATATATTGATGACTATAATGTTTTCAGGACTGATCAGGTAAATAAAGGAGGAGGTGTTTTAATCTATGTCAAAGCATCATTGAACTGTTTTTCTGTCACTAAATTGAAGTCCTTCGAACTATCTGCAGTTAAATTTAATCTCTCAAAGTAGTAGGATGCTACCACTTGGGTTGCTGCTTTGCTCTCAGACATACTCTACAAACTCTTGGGCAGCGGGCATATTTTATCAGGAGACTTACACTAGGACTGGCTGTCTGCTTCTTCAAATGCACTTAAAGAGATCTGCAACACCTTTCATCTGACGCAACCCCACTCAACTTAACCCAAAGCCCATGGACAAATCCACCTTGCTTGACGTCATTCTTAAAAATCCTCCTCATAAATATATTGCTCTTGGAATATTTTTTTTTAATGATGTCAGTGACTACTGTACAGTTGCCTGTGTTAGAAACTGCAAACTTCCAAAAACTAAACCAAGATTTATTTTTAAAAAATTTTTAAAAAGCTTTAATGAGCAGACTTTCCTGCATGATGTATACCGCAGGGACTTAAACTTTGTTTACGAGAAGGCGGAAGTGGAGTTGGCATGGGATTTTTTTAAAACCACTTTCCTGTCTTCAATTGATAAACATGCACCTTTGAGAAGATTTAGAGTTAGCAGGAAAGATAAACTATGGTTCAGTGAAACTATTGCATCTGCTGTTAGAGAACATGACAATGCGAATGCTAAGCTAATGACATCAAGCACTGGGTGGTTTATAGGGCATCAAGAAACAGATGCATGAGATCGGTAAAAAAGGCAAAAAGTGAATATTATCTTGATTTAAGAAATCAAAAATTAAATGACCCTAGAAAATTCTGGATGCCCCCTAACTTTCCTGCATTTCTAAAAGCAAATCAGAATAAAAATTAAGGGCAAACAAAATATTGAGGATGCTTTCAATCAGCACTTCGTCAATGCAGGGATAATTACTCAATCCAGTATTCTAGTATATATTATTGAGTGTGCACTTACTACTGCAAGTTGTTGTGCAAACAGTTTGAACTTTTCCACTATTCACACTTCCCAGGTTCACGAGGCTCTGTTCACCCTGGACTGTAAAACGTCCTGCTGGCTCAGACCAGACTGAACATTTTTTCTTAATTACTGCAACAGATCCATTTTTGATCTTAGTTTATGCAGTGGATCGATCCCTAGCTCTTGGAAGACTGCACAGGTTCCACTAACAAAAGCAGGTGATCCTTCGGTTTTAGATCTTTACCGTCCTTTTCTAGAGTGTCTGTTATGGCTGAAGTATTTGAATCTCTTGTAAATCAACAACAACATTTTAAGTCACACAGAACCTTCAGACTAGGCCACAGCATGGTAACTGCTGTAACTGCAGTTACAAATGATATAACTCCTCTGGATAATAAAAAAATTATGCATTACATTTTCACTGACTTATCTAAAGCATTTGACATTGATGATCATGCGCTTTTACTGCAAAAACTGTAATCTGTAGGTTTTAATGACTCTGTATTGAACTGGTTCCCTAATTATTTACCTGGGAAAACTGAGTGTGCATCAGAAGCAATGTTTCACTGTGCACCTCTATCAGTAAAGATGGGCATTCCTCAAGGATCAATCTTAGGACCCATTTTATTACATTTATTACATTGAAAGAGTTGTTGCTGAACAACTGTGTCATCATTTGCAAAGGAATGGTTTATTTGAAGAGTTCCAGCCAGGATTTAGAGTTCATCATAGCACAGAAACCGCACTAGTGAAGGTTACTAATGATCTTCTTATAGCTTCTGACAGTGGACTCGTCTCTGTGCTTGTTCTCCTAGACCTCAGTGCAGCTTTCGATACAATCGACCACAGCATCTTACTACAGAGGCTAGAATACTCCGTTGGTATTAAAAGGAATGCGCTACTCTGGTTTGAATCTTATTTATCTGACAGATTCCAATTT